>JAAGKR010004109.1:0-19743 GCA_011419295.1 Clarias macrocephalus
GTCATAATTATGAGATACTAAGTCATAATTATGAGATAATATGTCATAATTATGAGATACTAAGTCATAATTATGAGATAAGGATCTCATAATTATGACATAATAAGTCATAATTATGAGATACTAAGTCATAATTATGAGATCAGGATGTCATAATTATGAGAGAATTCCTGTGATTTTTTTTTCTTTTGTGAATGCAATGCGCTTCCGTAAGTTATAGCATTTTTCTAAATCTTACAAAATTCACACTTGTATACTGTAACCAAAAAGGGTCTTTTTAACACCCTCATTTGTAAAAAAAAGAAAAAAAAAAAAGAAAAAAACTGTGAAAACAATATATTCTCTACTGTCTTGCAATATTTCTTGCTTAATTAAAAAACTAAGAAAATGTAAAAATATCTATATTTTATATAAAACCTAAGAATAGAATATATATATATATATTTATTTTTTTTTTTTTTTTTTTTAACTGCAAAAGTTCTCATTTTACTGTCAAATACTAAATCTTTCCATGCTCATTTAGTTTTTTTAATATCAAATGGTACCCAAATCTTAGAATATTTTTATTTCATTATATATTTCTTTTTTTTATTATTCATAGATCTCATTGTCAAGATTTTGCAGCAAAACACAAAAGGAATCAAACCAGATGAGCTTCACAAGGTGCGTGTCTTTGTATGGATTTATGTACAGTATTATACATTATATAATAAAGCTTTTTTGCTCTGTCTAATTTTCACTTTCACCTTACTTTTCATTGCCACCTCTTCAAAATTGTGGAACAACAGCCTGAGAACATTGTCCTAACGCTACAGGTAACAACTTCACTTGCCATCACGTTCCTGTTCTAATTCGATTCTTGTCATTACCTTTCATTCCATCCAGAAATTTGATATTTGATTGATCTTTCAACTACGTACGCAGTCGTAGAAATGTTATTACCTAAAAGTCAATTATGTTTATTCCTTAAAGACCATATATTATTTTCCTTTTAAACACATTTTATGTCTTAGACATCTTCAAAAACATATCTGTTAATAAATCCTGCATTTCTGGTTTTACTCCTTTTTTCACATGCGCTGTTTGTGTGTATAGCTTTAAATGAATGCCCCCTTGGAGGAAGTGCATCTTCCTAGCCAATTAGAACACAGGAGCCATCTATGTTAATTTTAGGCTTTTCCTACCCACATTTCTAACAAGCAAAATAAAACATAAGTGGACTCATTCATGGTAAAGTCCTCAATATTCATTCATTCATTCATTCATTCATTTATTCATTTATTTTCTATACCACTTATCCTGTTCAGGGTTGGTTCTCCGTTACCTGGAGTCTATCTCAGGAGACCTTTGGTCACAAGGCGGGGTGCACCATGGACAGGGTGCCAAACCATCGCATATCACACATGCACACTCACACATTCATTTATGCACTACACTCAATGTGAAAACACCAATCTTCATGCCTTTATGGGAGGAAACTGGGCTACCCACAGGAAACCCAAAGCAGGAATCGAACTCTCGACTCTGGAGGTCACTCACTCACTCATCTTCTATACCGCTTTATCTTGTATTCAGGGTTGCGGGGGCCTGGAGCCTGTCCCAGGAGGGCACAAGGCGGGGTACACCCTGGACAGCGTTCCAAGCCATAGCAGGGCACACTCACATACACTCACACACTCATTCACACGCTACGGGCAATTTGTGAACGTCAATTAGTCTAATCTGCAGGTCTTTAGATTGAGGGAGGAAACCGGAGTACCCAGAGGAAACCCACTAAGCACAGGGACAGAATATTCACACACCCTGGAGGTGCAAGGTCACAGTGATATAAAAGTTAAAAAAAAAAAAACACCCAGAGTGGGGATTGTGTGCAATAAGGGAAAAAAACTACATTTGCTTACTTAAGCCCCAGCCTATACAAAAAAAGGGAAATAGAGAAACACCATGGAATGTTTTTTTTTTCCTCATGTTTTTGTGTATTTGTGCAGACTGAAGACACGTCTGAATGTCTAAAGATGACTTAAAGGGGAATTTTACACAAAAGGTCCCCTTTAAAATATCATTACTATAGCATGTTCTAATTCTGACTTGCACATGTTCAAAGATCTGATATTTAAACTAACAAAACAACTCACCCAGCTTGTTCAAGATTGCATTGTTTAAAACTGAGATGGGCATAATATTATTTAGCATAAAAAAATTCATATTCTACACTACTAATATACTGTATATTACAGTACAATATTACCCGCATGCTCTTAAAAGTTTTAATTGCATTGTTTAATAACTAACTAATGATTGTGACTCAGTTCATTTGCTGACTTGAGGACTTACATAAAGTATGATATCATCTTGTTTTGTAAAGAGCCACCATGACTCATATTTTTCACGTGTATTTTCTCTCTGAAGGCCATTTATTACGAGATCGGCTTCATCGTTCTGGCAGCGCTGGGTGTTGTGTTTGTGCTCCTGATGCCACTGGTGGGTTTATTTTTCTGCCTGTGTCGGTGCTGTGAGAACTGCGGAGGCGAGATGCACCAAAGGCACCGCAAAAATGCTGACTGCCAGCGTGGCTTCTATACGTTCTCACTCATCACCTCATCGGTGTTCATCGCGTACGTATACAAACCTCCCATGGAATATGTTCATCACGTCCCAATACTGAAAGTCATTTCTTTATGTTACTTTATATAGCAATAAAACTGACTCATTTCTTATACTGTTGTAACCCATCTGGTGGATTTGTTGACCCTGGTGTGCACTACGAGATGCTTTTCTGCTCGCCATGGTTGTAAAGAGTACTCAGGGTTTTTGTCTGACTCAGGCAGCCATTCATATACACATTCACTAGATCACATACATAGTTCGGACTTCATTCGGGTATACTTCGGGTATCTCACTATAGTTTTTTTCTATTAGATGACGCAGCGCACACACATAGGACTTATGACACACTGAAACAGAGAGGGAGATGTTGATTATACCAGTAAGAGACGAGCACTAAGACCCAGCAGGAGAGACGATTACCCACAATTCCGCATTGCAAGTGAGAGAAAAACCATTGGCTCAGTTGTGATCATGTGACACTCGGTGTCAAAATAAGAAGCGCATGCGTGATACATGATACTCAGCACTCGTAAACCAAACTTTCGCTCGGTTTACAAGTCAAAATTTTGGATAATAAAAAAAATCCTTGCTCGTCTTGCAGAACACTCGCAAACCATGTTACCCGCAATCCGAGGTTCCACTGTGTGTGTGTGTGTGTGTGTGTGTGTGTGTGTGTGTGTGTGTGTGTGTGTGTGTGTGTGTGTGTATAATTCGTTCCGGAAACAGGCTAGTATTCTGCTCGTAAACTAATACTTGCTCGGTTTCCTATGAAAAATTTATAAAAAATCTTTGCTCGGTTTGCGGAACACTCGTAAACCATGTTACTCGCAATCTGAGGTTCCACTGTATCATGTTGAAGTGTGTATACAAGTTTTGGGCAAACAAAAATTTTTATACGCACTTAACATGAAAAATACATGCCTTTTTTCTGACGGTCACAGAATCAATGGTTCCACTACTGACATCTTTAGAGGAAAAATAATACTGCACATTGCTGCCATAATTCATTTACAGTTTACAAAAAGGGCATAGATAACAACTGTTGAAGTGTTTTAGGCCCCTTTGTAAATGCAATTTACTCAGTTAACAAATGAAGCTAAAATAAACCTATATAAAAAACCTGTACAACAATATATTCCACATTTCTTACGTCAATCCAGTGGCAGAGGAAAACCTTTATGTTTAAAATAGTAATAATAATAATAATAATAATAATAATCTGATGTACACTGATCACCAATAACATTACAATATAATAAACATTATTATGTTAACATTAACATTATGCCTCCTGGCCATGACTCCATGATGGGGGTGTGCTGTGTTGTCTGGTACTGGGATGTCAGTGGCATTAGTGGTCTTTGGTTGCTGTGGGTTGGGGTATGGGGACTCCAGTGTATGACATGAACGCTTGATCACATCAAAAAAACAAAACAAAAGCATAGTACCTCAGAACTCTGCTTACTTAAATAAATCTACGTGGGTACATTTTTTAATAATTGAAACATTTTAATTATTCAGATAAATTCAATGACATTTGAGAATATTCAGCATTAATAATGTGTTTATGACTTGTTTTAAAAACACTGTAATAAAGAGACAAAGTTGTCAGGGGAGATAATTCTATATAGGATTAGACATTATTTAACAAAGAAATCAGAATTATCACACCGTTACGCTAATATAAATAAAGAGGTTTAGTCATTTAGTGTGCACGCATAGGGACCAAGTGGATATAGATCGTAATGTTTTTTTATTATTATTATTATTTAATCAAATTGATCATATTCATGGATGTTCACTGTATTGAAATAATATAAATACACCCATGGTCATATTTTACACAAAAATATGTTTTTTAGTCAATATGTCAGTAGTGTCTTTGTCTTTGCGCTTGACATTCATACTGACAGATGACGTTTCCTGGACAAGTTTTCAATGGTGTGTCATGTGACTACTGTATTTGACGGGTCGACCTCTTTTGAACCATAAATCTACATTAAAGGAGGAAATGTCACGATTGTGCTGCAAACAAAGCAGTGTAACACACATACAACTTTCTCATTAGAAGAGAAGCTCAAGAGTAAACCTGCAGTGATTTAAAATAACTCTCTCTCTCTCTCTTTCTCATACACACACACACTTTTGCAGCACTCACAAAAGCACGAGTTTCTTTTTCACCCTATGAGTGTGTGTAGCAGTTATGTGACATCGATAGCCCTTATTTTCTCCTTAGAGAAATTCTCCGCTTTCTTTCTCTGCTCTCCATCTCTCACTTTTCCTCTTTTTTCTTTCCTGCACTGTGCTGACAGCAGCCTTCACTCCACAATGAGCGTTTGTGAAGCGTAGACAAGCGCAAGCCCTGTATGCATTGTGTGTGTATGTGAGTGTGTGTGCTGTGAGGGGAAATAAATATTCAGAATATTCATTATACTTTCGGTATAGTCAGATTACCCGCACTGATATTCAGTATAACAATGTGAGTGAGAAATGTCTTTTATGTAAAAATAAAAATAAAAATAAAAAAAACATTTTAGCCCCAATAGGGCTTAATAGCACGTCAGCTAGCTGGCTACCCGCAGCAGCTTGCATTGACTTGTGCATCTCTGATAAGGATGCTTCTCTTCTTCAATTTCAACTCTATCTAATGATTATTTATTCCGTATCAGATCAAAGATCATGAAAATTATATTGTTCGCTATGTCCATCACTGGATGATGTTGCTACGTCTGCTGTAGTAATGCTTTGGGTATTGCTATAAAAGTGGTTTTGGGTTATCTTCATGATTTTTGTGACCAATCTATTCAGGAATGTGTGAACTCACACCAATTTCACTGAGGTGGAGAATAATTTACTCAAAAAGCTGATGCTTGAAATGGATTTGCACCAAACTTTAATGGCTTCTACAGGACACAATCCTGAGGGGTTAGTTGTTTCATAGGAACAGATCTATAATGCTGTAAGTGTTTCTCAGGATACTCATGATGCATCAAGCTGAAGTTTAGTGTTATCTATCTAGGTGCTAAACGATATGCCAATCACATGCTGATCAGCTCCTGTAAGGTGGAGCCGAATTTTCTCAAACAACTTTAAGTTTTGTACAAAACATGAAAAGTATATACGGTAAGTTTGAAGTGTTGAAGTGTCATAATCATAAATCCTCCTGAACAGTTGTGTGGTAGAGTGCATATCCCTACTACGCTGTTAGTTGGCCTTTGATGATGACCTGTTTACTTAACAAATACGGTCACCATCACCAGCCAATCAGGTTTCAATCAGAATTTAAAAGGGTTAATGGTGCGCTATTGTCATGACACTTAAATGGTAGGTTCAGGTAAGGAACCAATACTATGTTACTCAAATTGCTCAGTTGTGTTTGCTATCCATTTCTGTGCAATCACAAAACAATCATATCCTACACTGTACACTGTGAAAAATCATTTATTATATAATTTCTTTTGCTCAAGCTCTAATATTTTCTAATAGTCTTTAGGATTGTTTAGCTTTAGCTATAGAAATTTGTGGCTACGTTTGCAAACTGGTCCTAGGAATTTTGGGCAGTCTTTAAATTGTTAATGTCGAGAAAAACATTTTTTGGCCACTTTGGGGCACTGTTCACAATTTTCACACAAAATCAAGTATACTGTATCTCTGAAAAGGCTTCACAATTACATTTCTTCAAAAGAGTCCAAATTGATTCGCCACTATATTTAACAACAAAGAAAATTCTTTTTTTTTTTTCTTTTTTTTTTTACTTGAAATATGATTGTTTGTCCTAGACTGAGGCCAGGTATTCACCAAGTTAGTGATAAGTGACAGAATGATTCTTCTTGCAAAACAGATTTTATGGTTTAGAATTCAGTGAATCTGCTTTGTTTTAGAGATTTAGTGAAGCTGGGTATTTTTAGAGCTGCGAATCAACGGCAGACTCTCAATTTCCATTCGGATTTTTGACCATTGCATTACATGTAGCTATAATTCTTATCTTACCTTAAGGAATTAATAAATTTTAGACTATTTAACTTCTGCAAGTTTACCTAAATCATTAACAAAGTGTTACTCGATTCTGGTTCTGACCTAACATTGGCACAATTAATTGAATTGACTAATATAAGATTGTTTAAATTGTGTGATTGATTAAATGATTAAATCACACAGCTCTAGTCATATTTGCCCCATAGGAATGGTGGAGTATTATTATAATGAATATTAAGACTAGCACCATACCCACCATGACATTTGTGAACATTTGCATATGCAAATGTTTACAAATATTATATTATTATATATAAATTAAATATTATAAATATTAAACATTAAATATTATATTATTTTGCAAATATTAAATATTACATATTGTTGTATATATTATATATTATATTCTTTTTGCAAATATTTTTGCAATGACGATTGGAAAAATAAGTTTGCAAAATATATATATATATATTAATTTTTGCAAACTTATTTTTGCATTCGTCAAATGCTGCTAAAACTGATTTTGATAAATTACTGAGTCTAATATTAACTAATTAGCAGAAAATATTTGAGATTTGCAAACAACATTTTGCTAACACAGTTATAACTGAATTGTAACTGGTTATATACTGTACAGTAGATCCATATAAGACTTGAAAGGAAACTTTTGAGTTTGAGCGATGAATGTCAACAGAGGGATGGAATTCATTACTCATAAAATAAATTGAGCTTGGTTGCACTGAAATTTGCTATTCTGAATTGTTAGAGTAATCTGTAACATGAATTTAATTTCTATGGAGTTACTTCGAAAAACATGGCCACCTTCATCCCACCATTTTCAACTCTTCACCAACATTCCATACACTTTCAGACATCAACTTATTGAGTTATATCTAGTCTGTGGAATCTGTACTGTTCTATATACAGTAACTTGCCAAGAATTGCCCATTGGGCCATGCATTGGTGAAGGTGCTTAGACTTTACTAAGTTGATTTACTGCCCCTTTGTGGTTAGTGGCTGCTATTGCAAGACATGTATGTGTACATTTAGTAGAAGGTGCATTGCACTGTAGATACACAATTACTGAGACTAGCCTGTCTGGTGCCTACAATGTGGTAGACAGTAGAGGTGTAAATATAAGGGACATGTCCAGGGGATACTGCTTAAAAAAGTATCTATAGCATATGTCAATTATGTCATACATAATGTTTATTACATATGAAAATATAACACCGTTTTAACTGTGTATGTTCCAGATTGGGTGTACTGGTTGCCTACACTGGAAACCACAACATCACATCCCAGATCAAAAATACCAAACAACTCGTCCGCTCCAACATACAAGACCTGAAATCCCTGGCCAGTTATACGCCAATGGTGACACACATCACAAACACACACTGAATTATAAAATCAGTTGAATATTAAAAGTGTGTAAAGCTATACACAAAGATACATTTTAATTGTGTACATTTACAGCAAATCGACTATCTGACCGCACAATACACAACAGCCAAAAATAAAGTTCTTTCCGATCTAGACAGTAAGTACTGCAGTCTTTTTCTCTTTTGTATATTTGTTTCATTTTTCTTTGATACTTTATATTATATTTCTCTGTTCTCATTAATTGTGTGCATTTTTTTTTATGCGTGTGCGTTTTGTCATTGTGATCGTGTCCAGACATTGGGCCGTTGTTGGGTAGGCAGATACACAACCAGCTGGACAGAGACGTGATGCCAGCTTTAGACAACGTACTCCGCATGACAGCCGGTAAGACACACACATCCATTCACACACAAACACAAGCAGATTTAAATGACAATTTAACCCTTTAAACGGTCAGTGGGTCTTTTTAATTTTTTTTTTTTGTACTGTAGTGATTGAAAAATCTATAGTAATTACTGGAAAATATGGCTTGTAGCTTGAGTCACAATAGTCTCTAATTGATTAAAAATAAAACATTAATTTGGCAGTTTTTTATACTTAGGAATTAAGTATAAATATATATATATATATTCCTGTACATGCTGAAATGAAAGAATGTGATCACTTCTGTGGCAGATCCAGTTTTATTTATAAAGTGCATTTAACTTCAAAAGGCTCATGAACGGTGGCTTAGTGGTTAGCGCCGTGTCCTCGCACCTCCAGGATCGATGGTTTGATTCCCGCTTTCTACTACTCTGGTACTCTGGTTATTTCCCACAGTCCAAAGACATGCAGATAAGGCTAAGTGATGTTTCCAAATTCCCTGTGGTGTGTGCATGTGCCCTGCATCTGACTGGCACCCCATCCTGGATTTACCCCACTGTGTGCCCCGTGGCCCCAGGGCTTGGCTCCAGGCCTCCTGTGACCCTGTACAGGATAAGCAGTATAGTGAATGAGCAGGCGAGTGAGCGAGAGAATCCTCTACACACCAGCTACTTTATACAGTTATACAATCAGACATCATGTGGCAGCGGTGCAATCCGGAAAATCTCAAGTGCTTAAAGAGTGACTACTTAAAAGCTACAGTATCTAAGGGTTGGACAGATTAGAAAAAATACTGGTGATGTTTTTTTGTTTTTTTTTCACTAAAGCCTCTTGATCATTATTTGTATGCAGCCGCATGGGTAACTGACAGGACAGTTCCATGACTGAGTGTATTTAAAGCAGCATTCAGGGGAGAGAGCTTACGAATTACTGGTTGGTTTAAATTAAAGAGGATCATGGTGGTGCAATTTGGCATAAAATTTATGATTGCAGTATTTTTTTTTTCATGTGACAGGTAATCAGTGCCCCAGTGGGAAATTTAAAAAAAGTACTAGCTTACACGGGGCATAAACATAGCATTAATTGTATTCTCTCCATCTCTCTCTCTCTCTCTCTCTCTCTCTCTCTCTCTCTCTCTCTCTCTCTCTCTCCCGGTGATTTTATTGTAAAGTCAAAGTGGAAAATGCTATTAAAGGTAACTGATCAAACCAGACTTTCCTGTGCCATAATTGTAGAACGTGTTTAATTTGCTTGTGTGTGATGTTGGTGTTGGTCTACTGTAGTCTGTGTTGTGTTTCTTCTTGTAAACCTAAATTCCCAAAGTCTTTATCGCCACTATCGACAGTGGGAGAAAAATGTTGATTATAAGAAAAAAAAAATTTTTTTTTCAATTAAATTTTATTTGTATAGCGCTTTTAACAATTGACATTGCCGCAAAGCAGCTTTGCACAATCAAAGAACATTACAGCACCAGAATGACCCAACACATTCGTATCTTAATGACTCAGGGTTACAAGTTTCTGCACAAGTTAGAACTTGGAGATGTCTGCCAGCATCACATGGGGAAAAAATACTTATAGTACTTATTCGTGCAGGTGTGCTATTAAGCTACAGTACAAATATTGTTGATAATGTCTTCAGCATTTCCTGGACACATTACACTTGCACTTCCTTTTTCACTATTTTGAAACCAGTCTTTTTAAGGGTGACTAACACTTCTATCCAAAGCAAATCACACGTGAACCGGAGTCTGATCTAAATCTTTCTCTAAGCAGTTTTGGGTTCAATATTTTGCCTGAAAAAACTCAATGCTATATAATGTCATAGCAATAGAAAGGCACCAGAACAACCAGTGTATCACAGCCCACCACGTCTGGGGCGGGGCAGGTAAAGAACCAAAGACTGGCCTCCAAACTCCCCAGATCCCAATCCGATCGAACACATGGGATGCATCTCGAAGCCACAACCCACAGCAACTAAAGGATCCGCTGCCAACATTCTGGTGCCAGACACCACAAAAAGAGCGCCCCATGCAGGACAAGAGGAACCTACAAATTATTGGGCCTAATGTTTTGGCTGATCACTGTGCATATAAATCTTTTCCATTGATTAGTTGAAAAATGGCCATGAAGCTTTTGCCCTAAATGACCTTTTCACTTTTGTGAATAACTAGAATTTTAAATGTTCCTTTTAACTAAGAATAGTTATCTAAGAAGCATATTTAGGGTCAGGGCTAATCCAGGACTGGTGGAACGTAGAGAAAGTAGAAATGGTTTGTAAAAATATTGAAGTTTTGAGCAAGTGTATGATTTTCCCCAGACTTCTAGACATAAAAATATTTAATTTTTCAACATTACCCTTAACAGTCAACTATGTTTAATGAATGTATGTTGTATAATCTCAGTTGTATAATAAACTCATTTACATAAACATTTTATGTAAAATTTATATAAACAAAATATATATATAAAAAAAACACACATTTTAATTTTGGCTTTAATTATTTAATTCTTACTTATACATTTTTAAAATTCACTCAAATATATGTTTTTAATTCTAGTAGTAATTAAGATTATTAAATGAAATATCCTTATACATTCACATCACTACCATTTCTGCGCGATTTCTATCTGTTTTTCCATGTGTGTGTTTAAAGCGATGCGAGACACTAAGGAGGCTTTGGAGAATGTGAGTACGTCCCTAGAGACTTTACAAGAAGCAAGTACCAAGCTGAGGAGGTCTTTGCAGTTGGAGCGCACTTCGCTTTCAAACACACTCAACGATCCAGCCTGCCGAATCGGAAACGCAACACACACATGCAACAGCATCCGAGCCACGCTCAACCGGCTGGCTGTCAGCGCAAACTTCAATGAGGTGACACACCCTGTACACACAAACACCTTAAATGATAAGTGAAATTTTACTAATTACATTATAATATTTTTTCTTTTGTGTATTTATAGTTTGAGGTGTACTGAATTTATGCATGCATGCATATTAAACAATAATTCATACAGTAGTAATTTTCCTGATCCTGTAAATTTTTGTAATTTGCAGCTAGCGGATGTCAGTCCTCACTTGGCAAATCTAGAAACTGTGATGGAGACGGACCTCAGCTACATTGTACAGAAGGTAATGCATGTGACATAATAAAGTTCAATAAATATTTATGGTGTACATAAAAGTAACATGACAATAAATACTATTGTGATACAAGTAAAGCCATGCTGCTCTCATTATTCTCTCTGTTTAGGGCTACTCTGCTTTTAATGATACTTCCAGGATAGTGAGCGAACAAACACGCGACATCATGGCCAGTGAGTAAAATCCAGTTATTCATCTATAAGCAGTTATTACACCGATACTGATCTCATTTCTACATTTTCTTAATTTTTTATTGTATTAATATTAATAGATCTACCTGAAAAAAGCTAGAGCAATGTGCAAAAGTCTTGAGCCATTACATTAAATGGAATTAAATATTTTACTGACAAAACAACAAATCCAAAAACTAAATAACAAAACAGAAAAAACAAAATAGGAAACAAAATAACAAAATTGAAAACAAAATAAAAACTAAATAACAAAACCGTCAGTGACAAACAAAATAACAAAATTGAAAACAAAATAAAAACTAAATAACAAAACCGCCAGTGACAAACAAAATAACAATTTCAAAACAAAATAACACGATCGAAAACAAAATAACAAAATAAAACACAAAATAAAAAATCTGGAAAATAATAACTTATAAAACAAAATTGAAAACAAAGAACAATTTTAAAAACTAAACAAAACTGAAAACAAATTAACGAATCCGAAAACAAAATAGCAAAATCAAAAACAAAATGGCAAAATCGAAAACAAAATAACAAAATCAAAAACAAAATAACAAAATCAAAAACAAATATAAATTTTAAAAACTAAATAACAGAACCGAAAACAAATGAACAAATCCAAAAACAAAATAGCAAAATCAAAAACAAAAGCACAAATTCAAAACAAAATAACAAATCCGGAAAGAAAACAGCATCAGAAACCACAACAAATAATCCGAAAACACATTGACAATTCAGACAAACCGGAAAAGGTAGGTAAAGTTTGCGAAAGTCTTACTGCTGACTGGATGAGATGTCTGCCACTCAAGCCTCATGGACAGTGACAAATGTCTCATCCAATCAGCGCTAAGAATTTAATTCTCAAACTATACCTACCTTTTCTGGTTTGTTTGATTTGTCGTTGTGTTTATTGATTTATTTTGTTTTGTTTATGTAATAATTTCAGCAACAACCTCATTTCCAAAAAAAATGGGCAAAATATGAATAAATGCGGGGTGGCTCAAGATTTTTGCATGGTACTGTAGGAATGATCTTTAAAATCCTATCTACTGTATGTCATTATTCTGAACATCATAGGAAATGAGTAATAAAAAGTTTTCATAGCGTATAGAACATTGCAGCACTTGAATATAGAACATGTTTATTATAGTAAAGCACAAAAACATTGTGTTCTGGTGTTTAGGTGCTTTTAGATTCAGGTGCAGCAGGATTAAGTCTCCTGAATTAGGGTTGAATCTCATCAATCATCGCCATCTGGAATTTATGAAAGACATGCTAACTTTCTCAACATTTTGCTTTGTTCTCTCTATGCATCGCTTTAAACACAATACTACTCTTTCCTTGTTTCTGTATGCCTCTGTTCTGAACTTCAGCACTGCCTAGTAAGTCTCTCTCTCATACATACACACCAGTGCAGTTTCCTTTTTACTCCTTTACACTCTTAATAATTCTAAATATGATTTATCCAAATGTCTAATAGATGTACAAAGCATTTTACATCATCTATTCGTAATGCATCTAAATATGATATAAATATGCAGAGGAATGAAATGAACAACAGACTGGCGACAATATACACACACACACACACACACACACACACATGTAATACAGTAGATGCACTGCATACCAATATATACACATAGTCCTAGTTTGCTATGTGAGTCTTTGATTTGCTAAATGTGAGGGTTTTTAGTCAAATCATCTACAAATATACAGCAGGCCAGGGTAATGTTTAATCAGGAGGTGTTGACATTTCGGACAGTAGTGCGGACTCCTGAAAGGTGCCATCTTTTTTATAGTACAGTTCAATGGGACTCATATGAAAATCTGCTGAGGAAATTGTTCATACAATATTGTTCATACAATATTGCATTGTTCATACAATATTGCACAGGATAACAATAAGCAGAAACCCATATAAATTTATAAACTATAAATGGAAATGTTCATGCTTAGACATGAGTTTTAGTACGTCTTTAGTTTATAAATATTTAACTTTTTCCGCATAATGTGTGCACTTACTGTGAGCATGTCTACTGTACAGTACATCTCTCTATCTATCTTTATGTCTATTCTTAAGGGGTGAAGGCTTCATTGGATAAGTCAGAAACAGAGATTACTGCTTTCACCAGTGCATTCCCAGTGGAACCAGCCCTAGAGAACTTCACTCGCTTTCTGACGGAATCAGAGAAGGACATTGAAGCCTTCTACCCACATATTGACCAGCTTGACTTTTACAGGTACCGTAGTACGCTGTTGGAGCTTTCAATAATCATCTAGAGCTGGATTATACCCGTACTGTATGTTCTTAGAAAATCCCACTTGGAAATGCAGCCTTTCATTTAAAGTCCCTTCAAAATAATTTTAAAAAATCTTATTAATATTTTAGTCCCTCACTCTGTCTCTCTCTCTCTCTCATTAGGTGGATAGGCTGTGTGGTGCTGTGTTGCATGGTTGTACTGATTCTGGCGTTTAACCTTCTGGGTTTGATGAGTGGAATGTGTGGCCGTGATAAGAGCTCCACACCGACAACACGCGGCTGCCTCTCGAACACAGGCGGCAATCTCCTCATGGCGTAAGTTAGATTAAACTCGTGTGAGTTGAATCTAAAAATGTAGTGCATGATCACATATAAGAATTTCGGCCAAATCGATAGAAAATCATAGCTATCTATAATAAAATTTGATCGTTATAATATCGCAAATTTTTGCAATGTATCTTGTGAGCCAAGAAATGAGCAATTATCTCTAAAATTCATGTAAAAGTTTTTTTTGGGGGGGGGGGCGGTGTAGCCATAAACTGTAGCCAGTCACTCAGTAAAACCCCACATTATTTAATGACATTTTAAATGTGACTTCAGCATAACTAAGAGTACAGTACAAGGGGTGTTCGAGTCAAACCGTGACTTTTGATTGCACAGATTAACATTCTCTATATAATCCTCCGAAGAATCTCATCACCATCCTGTGCTCAAAGTCTTTAAATTGGTTTTACAGTATGACTTAGTTTATGTGAAATTTTCCCAATTTGTCTTGAACTCCCCTCATACAAGTTTATTACTGTACATTTGAATCAGGATTTCCTTTTCCTTTATTACTACAGTACACAGTCATGCTCATGTCAACTCCAATGAAGGGAATATTAAGTTACCAGTTTAAACATAGTTACTGTTCCACATAAAGCAAACCATCTCCAAGTTGTTAAAACCATCAACTATATAAATTAATACCTTTATAAATAGTAATATTTAATATTTACACATTTTAGCTACTGAAAAATATTTCAAATCACTATGATATGGATTTTTCCCCAAATCTAATTAAATAGAGAATGATAAACTAGTCATTTAATCCAATTATGTAAACGTCTTTAGTCTACACTTAATCTATTCTAATTATTTCTGCTTCTTTATGCTTAAAATGGAAGTTGTTTTTTTTTATTTGTGAATTCCTTCCACTAGGTGTCAGCAATCTCTTAAACATTTCCCTTTTTTTTTTTTTACAGAACTGAGCAAACAAACACTCTGTTTAAGTCAAAGTCCATATACTACTACTACGATTACTATTACTAATTGCTGTATTACTTGATACTAATACAATTATTAGCCCCTGTAGACTTAATGTCTTCACAAACTCTGATGTTAGCTAGGCTGAAGTGTGTCTATCATTACCCTCGCTACCTATTTAATGATATGACTGAACAGAAATAATGGTTAAAGGTGTCTGAAAGCTGTAGCATTGGTCACATTACTGCTAAAACACAGGTTTGGCTCCGAGCACATACTGTAAAACATTAGGGTTTGTGTAGACGTTGTCGTGGCAAAGTTCAAGGATTCTCCAAGAATTTTAAACAAAAGCTCTAAGCAAGCTTGGAATAGAGAAAAAGCAAATCAAGTGTATTGAAGACAGACAAATCTGTACTGATCAGAAGACAGATGCCCCACAAAGTCCCAACTCCCCTAATGCAACATGGGTTTATATACCCGACATTCACTTTATCGCTCCTCTTCGGTTCTTTGTTTGATCCAAATTTTTGTTTGAATATTCATTAGATACTCATTAGATATTTTATGATTGGTTTGGCCAAGTCAAATGACAGCCCCAATTTCTTTTCCCAATATCTTTTCCCCCCAGTTTCTTATCTTTATTCATTAATTATTCATGTGTGGGTTGGTCATAAGTTTTCTTTATGAAAAGAAGTTAGGGTTAGTTTGGTAAGGAGTTTGGTAAGTTCCTGTTTTTGACCAGATTCTCAATCACATCATTTCATGTCGCTCCAATCGTTCTTAAAAACCTTTACCACAACGTATACATACTTTAGGTGTCTGATTTCCCTTTGTATGGTGTGGCTTTTATGCTTTAGGAATTACTGGAATATAACTAATCAACATGAATATGACATTTTGGCCTTTTAAACAGCTTATGTGATCACTAGTTCTGATTCTACTATAGGTAATTATTATTATGTGTATAGTATATTGCATATTGCATCCTTTTATCATGACTAAAGTGTTTCCTGAGAATCACACAGCTGTCCAAACTCAACAAAATAATCATCTCATCTCATCTCATCTCATCATCTATTCCGCTTAATCCTGTATTCAGGGTCACGGGGGGCCTGGAGCCTATCCCAGGAGACTTAGGGCACAAGGCGGGGTACATCCTGGACAGGGTGCCAATCCATCACAGGGCACACATACACACACACTCATTCACACACTACGGGCAATTTGGGAACGCTAATTAGCCTAACCTACATGTCTTTGGACTGTGGGAGGAAACCGGAGTACCCGGAGGAAACCCACCAAGCACGGGGAGAACATGCAAACTCCATGCACACAGAGACGGGAAACGAGCCTGGCTGGGGATCAAACCCGGACCCTGGCGGTGCAAGGCGACGGTGCTAACCACTACACAACCATGCCGCCTACAAAATAATCATTTGTAAAAAAAAAAATAATAATAAATAACATAAAAACCAACCCAGGTTACATTTTTTGCAACATTTTATGTATTATATTTGTCTCTTTTAAAACTCAGTGGCGTTGGCTTTAGCTTCATCTTTTCATGGGTGCTGATGGGAGTTGTGGTCATCACCTTTGTTGCTGGAGGAAATGTGGAGAAGCTTGTGTGTGAGCCTCTGGCCAACAGACAACTGTTTAAGGTAAAAAAAAATAAAAAAAATAAAAAGGTTAAGAGCATGACTCAGGAGTCTAACTCCCACTCGCATTTCCTCGAAGTGATGTAACGGTGAGGGCGGGGGGGGGAGGGGGGTTGGTTGGGGAGTATGTCTTTTTACTGTATGATGGTGAGGAGCTTTATAAAGTTTTGGAAGAAAAATGTACTGATTTGACGGAGATGCTTTGCATATTTCATTAATACGTGGGTCCTGTTGAATAACAAAATTGTCAAGTTCTCCAAATTTCAGGTGTTTTAACAAGATGTAATGATTAATGCTTTTTCTGTGCAGATTATAGACACACCATACATTGTCCACCCTGGCAAGAAGAACTTCCTCCCGGGAATGTTGTTTCAAAACCCCAACATTGATCTTACCATCGGCAGTCTGTACAGGTGTGTGTGTGTGTGTGTGTGTGTGTGTGTGTGTGTGTGTGTGTGTGTGTGTGTGTGTGTGTGTATGTGTGTGTGTGTGTATGTGTGTGTGTGTGTGTGTGTATGTGTGTGTGTGTGTATGTATGTGTGTATGTGTGTGTGTGTGTGTGTGTGTATGTGTGTATGTGTGTATGTGTGTATGTGTGTGTGTGTGTGTGTGTGTGTGTGTGTGTGTGTGTGTGGCAAATAATAAATATGAATCCATTCAATTGTTCACTTATTCAATCACTGTAAAGTTGAGTAGTTTAGAACCCGATTTTGGCTTTCTTACAGTTCCGGGGTTAGAACAGTCAGTACTCACAGCTGAGAAAAACAGTAGCCTTCCAACATGAGCACACTGAGGATGAAGGAGGAACAATAATCATAGACATACTGTAGAATTTGCTGATTCTGAACTTTTTACTAGAAAGTGGGTTCTTAAATGTTTCACTATTAAACTATACCTTTAAATAGAGAAAATATACTGCATAAAATCCGAATAGTGCTTGATCAGCCTCAATCATTCTGACATTAGTGTTTGTCTACATTACATCAGTTTTCATTTTATTCATATTATTCATCTGCCTAATTCTGAAGGAAAAAATAACACATGAGTTGCATTACTGTGTTTTTATTTCCCAGTGATTGTTATGAGAATAACGGCATATATTCTGCCCTACAACTTGAGAACCAATTCCACTTCATCCAGTTCATCAACAGAACCGTGGTAAGATTCAACCGTGTCCAATTGAAATAAACAAATGATATATATTTTTTTAAAAAACGTTCAAATTCAAAGCGGATTTTCATTCATTTTCATTATATGGTGCAAAATTCATGAAAAATTTACAGAATAACCATGAAAATATATGCTTTACAGAATAACCATGACCTGGAAGAGATATTCAAGGGGGTGAGTGTGAACTTGGATGGAATAATCCTGCTGGAGGAAGAAGGAAAAGACAATCTCATTAATTTTGCCAATGCAGGCCTTGGAGACATCAACTACCAGGCCTTTCTCTCAGAGGTAACACGTATGCATGCAGACTACGAGCAAATACATGTGCAGTTGTTTGGCTCTCATTTTCAGTCCAGACGCTGTATAAAACAAGCAAATGTTGAAACACGTAAAAGTCTATCAAATAAAAATCAACATCAAAGGGAAAACAGAGTGTAGTCAAAAAATGTAGCAAGGAATCATACACAGTATGATTGTCACATTAATCTCATTATAAACATAAACAACAAGCAAAGGCACGGTCTGAAGCACGGTAGATTGAAAGGCCTAAGTAGTAGTGATGGGTCGTTCATGAACGTGACTCAGAAGAACGAGTAGTCTCGCAGAGTGATCCGTTCATTTTTTTTCTACTGGGCGCGCATGCGCAAACCATCGCAAAGGAAACGGAAATGAGTCGTTACCTTTGAGTCTTTTGGTCCGAATCGTTCGTTTGAACGAGATTCAAAAACCGAGTCACTAAAATGATTCGAACTTCCCATCACTAGACTGATTCACTCTGGAGGTGTGTCTATATTCTCTATACATCTCTATACATTTAGAACCTAATAATGTGAAGAATGTCATCTTCGGTTTGTTCTTTTTAAATAGTGAGTTGTGAATGTGTGGGAATTACTGTAGGAAACTTCTTTTAACATAGCGAGATACCTTCGCTTTTTGGAACTAAATAGATTTACTGACAAGTGGCTTCTTATTGACCCTGACACCTTAACCATAATGCTTCTTGTGTGTGTGTGTGTGTGTGTGTGTGTGTGTGTGTGTGTGTGTGTGTGTGTGTGTGTTTGGTTTGGCAGGTCAATAAAGGAGTAACTGTTGTAGATTTTCTTTCCTTTGCCAATGAGTTGGAGGGGGAGGCAGACCATCTGGTGAGCAAAACATTACCAAAAAGCACTCAGTAAAGTGGAAACATACAGTACACTGCACAGCCAAGAAGAAAGACACACACTGTAAGATTTCATTGGATTGCTTTTAAATTTAATGACAGCACGGCAATATTTCGACAACATCGAGAGTTGCTTTAATTTTTGTTTGAGATCATGTGTTGGTGACTGGAGAGTTTAACCACTCTGTTGACTCTTCCTCGGCAAACCCCAAAGACTTTGCATGTGCTTAAGGTTAAGACAATGTGGTGGCCAATTATGCGTGAAATGATTCCTTTTGCTCCCAGGACCACTCTTTTACTCACACTCTCGAGTTCTGTGCATTCAGGGAAGAAAAACATCATAGATGTGATAACCTGGCCATTCAGTACGTTCAGGTCGTCAGCTGACTTTATATTATTGCCATGTAACGTTGCGGAGTCTAGACCTGAGCAACTGAAGCAACCCCAGACCATAACCCTGCCTCCAGAGGCTTGTACAGTGGACACTAGGCAGGACGGGTGCATCGCTCTGGATCAGGGTCAATCTGAGCTCATCAGACAGCATTATACAACAGTTAGTTTCAACCATAATCTGATGATAAC
>JAAGKR010004109.1:20235-44061 GCA_011419295.1 Clarias macrocephalus
CGGTAAGGTATCAGGGCCAAAGACCAAAGAAAGAAAGAAAAGAAAAGCGCGCACAAAGTTGAGTCCTAAGACGAAGAAGCGCGCAGAAAGTTGCGAGTCCTAAGAAGCGAAAGAGAGGCCAGCGCGCGCGCTCAGCTTAAGTTTATTAGTGCTTTATTTTCCAGAGCCCCGTCCGGTCTCACGTAGACGGCAGAGCTCCGTTATATTGTTTTTTCAGTTTTCTTTGGTTTCATTTAAATTCCTAATTAATAATCCCACGCCATCTCCAATCGGGAAGGTCTTCCCGTGTGTATCATAAGCGCTCTCACATACTCCTATTTCGTTGCCCCCCTCTAAAGCTGTCTCCATAACACACCACGGAACAGTCCATTAGTTACATCTACAGTACTATTACCATCCAAATTACTCAATGACATTAATATCTCCCAGTGTCTCAATCCAAGAATGAAATAAACGCGAATTAAATTCGGCACTATTGTCCCCGTCTTGTGCCGATCACCGAACCCTACCCTTTGTCATAACCATGAGACCAGGATCTTAAATTATGGCTTATTACGGCATAATTATTATAGTGATAATTATGAGTAAATACATCATAATTATGAGATCATTCCTGTGATTTTTTTAGACAATAGAGCAAATATTGGCGAATTTAATTCACGTTTATTTCTTTCTTGGATTGAGACACTGGGAGATGTTAATATCATTGAGTAATTTGGATGATAATAGTAGATTTAACTAATGTACAGTCATCAGGCTAAACCATAGGATAGCTGCTACATCTCAATGAGTGTGCAATGAGGCGCTTCCAAGCAAAAGGATGCAGTAACTTTCGTTTCCGATGTCATGCACTAAAATGTCCCCCTGCAAGAGACTGCTCCCCCTTAAGTCATAATTATGACTTAGTAAGTCATAATTATGAGATACTAAGTCATAATTATGAGATACTATCTCAAAATTATGAGATAATAAGTCATAATTATGAGATACTAAGTCATAATTATGAGATAATAAGTCATAATTATGAGATACTAAGTCATAATTATGTGATAAGGATCTCATAATTATGACATAATAAGTCATAATTATGAGATACTAAGTCATAATTATGAGATCAGGATGTCATAATTATGAGATAATTCCTGTGATTTTTTTTTTCTTTTGTGAATGCAATGTGCTTCCGTAGCTTCGGGCTTTTTATAATGAACATAATGTTTCTTTATGCATTTCATCCATTATTTTACCATGGCTGGAAATAATAGCCGGAATGTGGATTTTATGTGAATTTATGACTGAAATAAAGCTGTTCATCGCCGTGCGTGAACCCCGATTTGTCAACGCGTCTCGCAATAATCCAGATCAAACACAATACACATGTCCATAAATAAAAAGGAATATTTAAGCATATACGCGAAATACATTTCACTTATTATTTCACAATATTACAGATTAAAACAAGGAAAGAAGACGTTCTGAGCTCCAGTACAATGTGCTGGAGAAATATATTTTAGGCAGAGACGTCTGCTCAGTCTTGTTAATTATTTTTAAAACCCTCAATTCTGCCAATTCCCCCATCAGCGAAACTGGTTTGATAACTTAACACCTATTGTGAATGAAAGGTGAGAAAAGGGATTGCAGTAACTGGGGGTCTGCATGTGTTCACCTCGGAGCGTGCTGTATTCAGCAAGAAGACTAAAACAAAAACAAAACAATATTTGCTTCAGCATTGGAGACATTATTGTTTTATTCAAATTTTTTATAAAAATTATACACTTTTGTATTCTTTGTTTTATTTCGTCTTTTTGCACACGCGTGTGCATCTTTAAAGTCGAACAAAAATAATAGTGGACTGGTAGGCACGTTATTTTTTCATGTAATTTAAACGGCGGAATGAAGTTAAATATACACAATAAATTAATAATTGCGTTTGCTTTACATTTGAGCACTCATGTGTAAATAGCTTTTTCATTGTATATACTCCCTTATCATATATGTGTGTCTAATACTGTTTTATTTAAAATATAACCTACGTATCTACAGTATAAGCATATTTAACTACTTCAGCGGTGAATGAGAAATTTGGTCTGGCTTTTAGATAAAGACATTATTTGATATAATTGTATTATTTCATTAATTATCTTATTAGAAATACAATTCTTATTCTCTATATTCTTGTCGAATATAGTCTTTCAGAGCAAGCAATGTGTCAATGTTTCAGAAGATTCTGCTGAATCTCTTCTCATCTTTCATTCAAGATATGTGTGTATTTATCAAACTGGGTGCACTGTTGGCAAATACTGTATGGGGGGGGGGGGGGTAGATTAAATAACACGTCTCTGCCTAAATTTTATTTCCCCCAGCAAATGAAATCAGACTTCATAGTTGGAGTTAATACTTTGAGTGTAATTCACGATTGACCTGTATATCAACTTGATAACTAGCGAATGCTTTAGTAAAGGGCTCTAAAACAGCGGCAATATGAATGACAATGGAATATTACAGAACGTGCGATTTCACGCCCATGCACCTTGACGCACATTAAAATGTTGGATTTGAATTAAAATGCCACACATTTCACACACATATAAATATATATTGGGCTTTTAAATAAAAATCCAACATTTTAACACATTAAGGATATTCGTGTTTAATTAAATGATTAAATCCTCGTGTTCCAGTGTTTATGCAGTAATTTGGTCATGTTCACCCATGGGGTGACAATATAATGATTCATTATTTATTATTATGCTTACTTACTCAGAGAGATTCAGTTTGATGCAGATTGGTACATGACGAAATGGTACCTTTTCTACCATTTAAAACTATTTATTATATGAAGTGGTGCAGAAGTGTATAATAAGCCTGAAAAGACAAACACAAAAAAGATGGACAGCTATTTATTTAATTATCATTTTAAATATTTATCAACAACATCCATCCATCAATGCAGTAGGTCTGCATTTTAATCGATAAATCGCATGCATTTTTCACCTTTTGATCAAAACGCTGGCCTTTGTAAAGTGAAACTGTGAGCCGCGGGTTTGAAATGAATTGTAGATAAATTTTAAAGCACGATTTAGGGCATCACATTTCATTATTATAAACGTAATTTATGGATTACACTCGAACGGGCGGTAGAGCTCTGATTAGACTACGTACAGTAGGAAATAGGCTCAACATCTCGGAGCCCAAGCCTCATTTAAATAAAAAAAAATTAATTAACAAATATTGTAAGTAAACAACAGTAGCACAAGTTTAGAAAAAAATATTTTGACTCTAAATAGATGCCGAATTATTCTTTAAGGTGTGCCAGCTGGCACTATTCTTATATTGCTCTTTGTCAGGGTAAATCGTTCAGTGACAACCCCGTAAAATTCCATGTTGTGAATAGGTAGTCTGAGAATTTATTTACCATAAGCTTTGTTGTATTGTTTTTACACAATCTATGATTTCACCTTTATGTTACACTCTTAAAACTGCTGGGTTAAATGTTAAAGTGCTGGGTTATTTTATCTATTTATTATTATTTAGTAG
This sequence comes from Clarias macrocephalus, assembly GCA_011419295.1. NCBI lineage: Eukaryota > Metazoa > Chordata > Actinopteri > Siluriformes > Clariidae > Clarias > Clarias macrocephalus. Next base: position 23,770 of record JAAGKR010004109.1, read on the forward strand.
ATTACCTGTTAGAAATAGCTCAAGTGAAATGAATCCGCTGTTATAACTATTGCAGAGATAGTTAATCAGCGGTAATTTTCAATACTACTCCTAATGATAATACTGAATGGAGAAAGCGCAGTCAAAGAATAATCATCATTGAGAATAAAGTGAAGAATAAATACATATCAGTATTTAAAGTTTGAGCTTGACACGTTTATTAGCTCTGTCGCTTGTTATCAATGGGCGCATAGGTTTGGGTTAGAGAGAGAACGCATGTTTGGCTTCAGTAGACACACAATACTTCAGATTGAAACACTACAGGTAATGAACGGCATTTTCACAGCTTCCCGTGAGCTGCCGCGAAAGCGCGAGAGGTCCCTTTTCAAGAAACGTGCGTTCTTAATAGCCAGTTCTGTAAATGCATTGGCAATAAATGCTTATTTTAAAAAGTGATCAATGGAAATCACTTAAAACTGAAAAAAAAAAAAAAAACAGCATAGACCATCATAGCTGGTCACCAGCTTGACCGGCAATTATACCATCAGAGTTACCAGCATACCAGCACAAGCATCATGGGATCAGCTGTTCCGACGGGGGGACCACTTGCATTTTTTATGGTAACCGTGAAAATAACTTAAAATACTCCATAATTTTTAACTATACCCATAAGTTTAATGCATCATTTTATGTCTTTATTTGTTAATGTACACTCACATATCAATGAAACATTGTGTTTTTGTAAAATAAAGAAAATAAAGAAAGGTGCGCTTTCTGCCGTCTCAGTCTCCCCGAAAATCTTTTTGAAACGCGTCACTAAAATTAACTGAAACTCAGTGAATACTGTACACACACATACCCATATATCTATATATTTATACATATATATCTATAGAAAGCTTAAAGTGTCTACTTTTAAATGAGGCAAGCTTAATCAAAAATAAATATTCTGAGTTTATGTAATCCATATGAGTCTAAGGAGAGATACAGTCTTTCTGCCACACTTCATTATCCGATAATGACCTGAGACAGGACATGCCCACACGCTATTTACAAGAAAACAGTCAGCGTAATCTACATACAAGGGCACACCCACAAACACACAACCACACACACACACAGTAGGTCCAATAATTTTCCTGTGCATGTGGAAGATGTTATACGCTGTGCAGGTTTCTGAAGCTCTACAGAATGTTTTGGACAGGTTTACAGACATTCTTTGCAAACAGAACCGCAGAATTCCAAAATGCTGAGCCAGTGAGTGACTGGTGGTGGATCCCAGGAAATGGCCCAGGAAATCTATCCGGCAAGCTCTCCTCACAGGAATGGGGCAGCAGAGACCACTGTTTGCATTGCACAGCATGGATCACAGACAGAACAGGGAAGGTCATTAAGAAATTGATGAACAAGATTGTCTGTACAAAGTTGTCTTGGTTCCTACAGAAGAACAGGCAGAAGAAAAGCAAGTGTGAACTACTTGGGTTCAAGAACCGGTAGTTCAAGTGAGAGGTGTAAAGTTAAATATGTGAAATGGTGGCGCCGAAGTTATTCTACAGGGAACAATTGTGACACCCTCAAAGTATGACGTCACAGTATGCATTACCCCACTAATGGAGCAAAGGTACAGACTCAACATGCAAGCACCATCTGTGACGAAAAGCCTGCATGCACGTCAAGAGAACGCAGTCTAAGTATCATGTGAGACAGGGAAGCGCATCGGCTGCTGGTCATCTCAGGGACACGGATGGTATGATAATACCGCTCTGTACTTATACAAAGGACTGATTGCTCCTTATAACTTAAATCTGAGTCGTTTGATATTTGATTTAATTACTATTCTGCTCTATACAAGAAAGAAACAGTAATTCATGTTATGCTATGATTGTTGTTTACGTGTTTGCATGTTTCACAAAAAAAATTAATATGATGTTGTGTATTAGATGTTTTCTAAAGGGTCAATAGAATAGTATGTGTAAGTTTAGTTAAATAATTTGTTGTTGTATTTGTTTAAATTTTATTGAACTAACATTTGTTAGAAGTAGTGATTTAACTATTATTTATCAGAAATAGTGATGTACCCTTTTTCTGGCTTTGCATTTAAGGTTATCGTTCTCACACTCTCTCTCTCTCTCTCTCTCACACTCACTTGGTTGAATCTACTTCGAGCAATTGTTGTGTAACCTGCAAAGCTGTCAGACACAAGAATAAAAAGTGATCTCAGAGTTGATCCTCATGTCCCCTGTAGTTGACTATGGCTTCGAGTTTGAAGCAGAAGTTGATGTGCAAATTCCCAAGTAACTCGACACGTTTAGATTTACCTCAGAACAACACTGAGACCAACCGAGAATGAAGGAGGAGAATCCAGCAAGCTGTTACCATGGGTAAGTTATTAAGTCTTATATAATCCTTATTCTGATAATATAAAACTAATATAAATTTTTTTTTCTCATTTTATCACAAGCTTTTGCCAGTTTTTCTGAAACATTGTCATTTACAGATGGCTGTCAGTATCAGCTGTGGTGTAAAGGTCTATTATATACTTTACCCCATTTTGGATAGCTTAATGTTATCCAAAATGGGGTAAAGTATATATATAGTTATGGTAGCTATTTGGTTAAGTTTTTGATAGGGGTGCTCCGATTGATCGGTTGCCGATCATAATCGGCCGATAATTGCTTTGGGAAGTTTGATCGGCAGTCTCTATAATGGCCGATATAGATGACGCAAAACTCGCGGGACATTTTTTTGCGGAATGCTAAAATGGCTTCACCGGTCTGGCGATTCTTTGTGTTGTGTGAAAAAGACAATACATTAGCAATCTGCAACCTGTGTAACAAGACAATTCCACAAGGCGGGAAGCACCCAAAGCATTTTAACACCACAAACCTCATCAGACATTTAAAGGTTAGTCACGTAAAGGAACACGAGCAGTTTTCAAAGTTGGCTCGCGCTAAGAGAGCGGTAGAGCTCAACAACTCGCGCGCCGCCACTCACTCAGATGTCGGTAATTCCCCTATCTCACCTACGCGGTTTCGCTCGGTGGCCGTAAGTACGGTTCATCATGATTCACCACGAGTTTTGCCGCTGTGATCACATTTCCATCTTTCCGCGTGAATAATTAAACATTTCATTTTTTTGGCAGACCTTGCAGAACTTCCGGCGATTCACGTCCTACTTGTCTGTTATTTTATTTAATTTTATACAATCTACAGGAAAGTTGTATTTGTCAAGCTCTAAGCTGTTCCCAGTTACTAAGCAAGCACAGGCTGCTATGTCTTAAGTCGACGTGTTGCACATGTTGCTTGCCAATAAATACAGTTGTCAATTCATGATATTCCTCTTCTTGTAATTTTAATACATGATTTACATTGTTGTTAGATATAGTTTAATAATTAATGCTACATGATAAGGCTTCGAGTAGACCCTGTAATCGGTGATCGGTATCGGTTGATACAGCTTCAAGTGATCAGAGATTGGTGATCGGCCCTAAAAATCCTGATCGGAGCACCCCTAGTTTTTGGTTTGCTTATGACACTGCGATCTATAATGTTATTTAGCACAAACATCTTAGCTCTTATAGAGACCAAATGCAAACAAGCAGGCAAGATACTGATGCACCATCACTATGTCATGGGAACCTGGACCATGACTGGGGTCTGGATTCGTATTTTTTTAAGCGGTTGGCCACATGATAAGCCTTCACCTGTGACTGCGCAAAACATGGACTGACCTCAGATGCCAGGATTGTTACCACTGCTGGTCACAGGGTCTGTGTGAATTGCAAATCAGTTTATGGTAAGCAGCCATAAACATCATGGAAATGCCAGGTATGTAATGTTCACTTGTGTCTTGAGTTAAACAGGAACTGCTTTTCGAGAGAGGAACAAAGATGTATGACTGTGTAAAGGGTGTAAAAGTGGGCTTTTACAAACTTAAACACCCTTTCTTCATAGTGCACTGTTCCTGTTCCCACTGTTTTACCCTGAATGTCTGTTTGCAAAGCCATATTTACAGTATGCCAGAAATATGCCTTCTGTGTACAAGATCATCTGTGTCCCTCTTCCCTCAATCCTGGACATTTACTTCGCACAAGGTGAAAGAGGAGACATTTATATGTTTATAAGTAAGAAAAATACACAGGACGTGTCAGAACTACTTCAGGGCCCATAAACTTGCAGACCTGCAAAGACACAAGAATAAAAAGTGATCTCAGAGTTGATCCTCATGTCCCCTGTAGTTGACTATGGCTTTTTTCGAGTTTGAAGCAGAAGTTGATGTGCAAATTCCCAAGTAACTCGACAAGTTTAGATTTACCTCAGAACAACACTGCCAAGCTCATTCATTTACACTCCTTAAAATAACTGTGTTAATGTGTCCCTGAGAGGTTAGTCTCATGTTTTGTTTTTGTTATTCTTCTTTTATCAAAACTTATCTGCTGTTCATTGTCAAATTATCATATTGTTACAAATGTGCATATTTCATATATTGTTACATATTACACATTGTTAATATTGTTTGTGTTGGCCAATAAAGCTTATTTTATACTGATTCTGTTTTATATTTTACATATTGGATGACCATCTTGCATGTATTCTGGCTTGTATACCAGCATTATGATGTACTGTAGCAATAAAGCCACGGCAGCCTACCTCCACCGGGTAGACTGTTGCTCTCCAGCCCCGTTGTTCTGCCTCGAGCTTCAGCTCAGCATACCACAGCCTTTTTCTCTCATTTGTCTCGTCTATTGCGTCCTTCCATGGCACTGTCAGCTCTATAAAGTAGACAGTGCGGATAGATTTGGACCATAGTACTTGTCTTAAGTTTGTCTTAAGTTTGAGGTGACTATTTCTGATGGAATGGACAGCTGATGGCCCAAATCTGCCCTCATTTCCCAGTCTCATGCCCCTTCCAAGTACTTGCAATTGTACTTTTAAAATATAAACTATGTATCTACAGTATAAGCATATTTAACTACATCAGATGTGGATGAGAAATTTAGTCTGGCTTTTAGATAAAGTCCTTATTTGATATGATTTTATTATTTCATTAATTATCTTATTATAAATACAATTCTTATTCTCTATATTCTTGTCGAATATAGTCCTTCAGAGCAAGCACGGTGTCAGTAGATTCTGCTGAATCTCTTCTCACCTTTTATTCAAGATATGTGTGAATTTATCCAACTGGATGCACTGTTGGCAAATACTGTAGGGGGGTTTTAGATGAATTAACAAGACAGAGCGGACGTCTCTGCCCAAATTTTATTTCCCCAGCAAATTAAATCAGACTTCATAGTTGGAGTTGATACTTTGAGTGTAATTCACGAATTTACTGAATATTTTCAAATGCAGATTGAATTGTATATCAACTTGATAACTAGCGAATGCTTTAGTAAAGGGCTGTAAAACAACGTCAATATGAATGACAATGATCACAAACTATTAAAATGTTGGATTTTAATTAAAATGCCACATATATAAATACATTTCACACACACACACACACACACACACACACACACACACACACACACACACACACATATATATATAAAATTTAAAAGCCACACATAGAGTACAGACCAAAAGTTTGGACACACTTTCTCATTCAAAGAGGTTGAATTTGTATTATGGCAAGAAAAAAGCAGCTAAGTGAAGAAAAAAACGAGTGGCCATCATTACTTTAAATCAGTCAGTCCGAAAAAAACTTTGAAAGTATCCCCAAGTGCAGTCACAAAAACCATCAAGCGCTACAAAGAAACAAAGTATAAAGGAAGACCAAGAGTCACCTCTGCTGCGGAGGATAAGTTCATCCGAGTCATCATCAGAAATCGCAGGTTAACAGCAGCTCAGATCAGAGACCAGGTCAATGCCACACAGAGTTCTAGCAGCAGACACATCTCTAGAACAACTATTAAGAGGAGACTGTGTGAATCAGGCCTTCATGGTAGAATATCTGCTAGGAAACCATTGCTAAGGACAGGCAACAAGCAGAAGAGACTTGTTTGGGCTAAAGAACACAATAAAGAAAACTCTTTGAATGAGAAGGTACATCTATATATACATATACATCTATAGAAAGCTTAAAGTGTCTACTTTTAAATGTAGCAAGCTTAATCAAAAATAAATATACTCAGTTTATGTAATCCATATGAATCTAAGGAGAGATACAGTCTTTTTGCCACATTTTATTATCTAATAATGACCTGAGACAGGACACATCCACACGCTATTCACAGGGAAACAGTCAGGGTAATCTACATACAAGGGCACGCCCCCAAACACACACACACACACACACACACGAACACAGTAGATCCGATAAGTTTCCTACGCGTGTGGAAGTTACATGCTGTATAGGTTTCTGAAGCTCTACAGAATGTTTTAGATAGTGGGAGGAGTTTAGATTTACCTCAGAACAACACTGAGACTCCAAAAGTGAATGAAGGAGGAGAATCCAGCAAGCTGTTACCATGGGTAAGTTATTAAGTCTAATATAATCCTTATTCTGATAATAAAAAACTAATCTTATTTTAATAATAACATTGTCATTTAATGTCACTTACATGGTTTGGTTAGCATGTAGATAACACTGCTAAATCATGCTAACATACTGTCTTATGTAGCTTAGCACAAACAGGTTAGCTCACGGTGGCTAAGCTAATGCCTTATAGTATGTAGATTACAGATGGTTGTCAGTATCAGCTGTGGTGTAAATGTTTATAATATATTTCATCCCGTTTTGGATAGCTTTATGTTATGGTAGCTATTTGGTTCAGTTTTTAGTTAGCTTATGACACTGTTATCTATAGTGTTACTTAGCACAAACACTTCAGCTCCCGGTGCCCAAAAAGACTGCCCTGTTTGTGATATTATGGTGTAAATGTAATTCGTAATGCAAAAAGTATAAATTGTTGTATAACATTGCAAATTTGTGTTGTCTTTATGCATGGGCAATAGTTATTGATGCTAATATACAGTACTTTTATTGTTATCAAGCTTATGTTTCGTTGTCCTTTTTTATGATCATAAAAATGATCAGCCACCTGCTGTATAGAGATCAAATGCAAACAAGCAGGCAAGATACAGATGGTCTATCACTATGTCATGGAAAACACAGACTCTGCGATTCCTGCCCGCATGGGAACCTAGACTACGACTGGGGTCTGGATTCGGGATGGATCTCTTGTATTTTTAAGCGATTGACCACACGATAAGCCTTCACCTGTGACTGCGCACAACCAGCACGTGGACTGACCTCAGATGCCAGTAATGTTACCACTGCTGGTCTCAGGGTCTGTGTGCATTGCAAATCAGATTATGGTAAGCAGCAAAAAACACCATGGAAATGCCAGGTGTGCGATTTTCACTTGTGTTTTGAGTTAAACAAGAACTGCTTTTCGAGAGAGGCACAAAGATGTTTGACTTTGTATAGGGTGTAAGAGTGGGCTTTTACAAACCTAACACCCTTTCTTCATAGTGCACTGTTCCTGTTCGCACTGTTTTACCCTGAATGTCTGTTTGCATGGCCATATTTACAGTATGCCATAAATGTGCCTTCTGTGTATAAGATCATCTGTGTCCCTCTTCCCTTATTCCTGGACACTTCCTTTGCACTAGGTGAAAGAGGTGACATTTATATGTTCATAAGTAAGGTTACATTTATATGTTTATAAGTAAGAAAAGTACACAAATTGAAGGACATGTCAGAACTACTTCAGGACCCATAAACTATGGGAGTAATTTTTTATTTGATTTTATGTGACTTCACTTACTTTTAAGGAATAAAAGGTACCGCAGTTTGAAATAATCAGAGACATGCGTGAGAAGCTGAGCATATAGGCCTCTTGGAATGTGCCTGTTTAGGAAATCTGATCTATACATTGAGGCACCTAGAACAGGGAAACTTAATGAAACCCAGCTGTTGAATGTGACATCAGCACATGAAGACACAGGAAAAGGGGCAAAGGCGTGGCTGATCACCTTGGGCATCCTAGGCGGACAGCACAAACGGGTGGCCCCCTAAAAACGGTAAGCAACTTTTGCTTATATACTTAGTTTGTGTTGTTTGCTGGGATAACCCATGGTGGTAAGGACACCTGATAAAGACCTCTCCAAATTAAGTAATTTTTGAATGGGCTTTGTTTTCAGAAGGAAAATGCATGCATCAGCTTACTTACTGTTGAATGGTGGTACATAATAGTAACTGGTAAAATAAGCATTGCATTGGTCTGTTTTGCTGTCAAGAGGGCTTTGATAGATGGCAGTAATAATAGACTAGTATGAGAACGTGCATTTGAATGTCTATTTGTGTTGCGAAGTGGGCTTTGATAGATAGCAATACGTACCAGTAGATATGCTCTATATTAATTTGTACTCGTTGTCAAGAGGGCCTAGATTGGATGGCAATTGAGGGAAGCAGGTATATAAGGAATTGCACTTAATTAGTAATACTGCTTGTGTGAGGATCCGCAGTGGTTAATACAGATACCATTTTTTATGAGGAACATACTGATGTATGTCAAAAGGATTGTGTAGCCAAATAAAACTGGTATTGTATGGGTATTGTGGCTTTTTATGAATATCATTCTACGAGGAACATACAGTTGTTTGTCAATAATTTGTCCTGCTGCTGGTTAACAAGTATTGTATGAATACAGTAGCTTTTATGAATATCATTTTATGGGGAACATACGGGTTTATGTCAATGTTTTTGTATGCTGCTGATTAACAGACATTGTATGAGTATAGCAGTAATTATATATATATCTTTTCTATGAGGAGCACTGCTTGTGTGCCATTGAGTTGTATGCAATTGCATTGTTTGTGTCTAGTTTATGTTGTACTGTCTAATACTGTCTGATGTTGTCTAAATGTATGAGAGCTCTGTGTGTGTCTAAGTGTGTGTGTCTGAGTGTGTGTGTGAGAGAGAGATTCTGGCTGAGTGATACTATAAACTCCATATCCAGTGAACAGAGCTGGATCCCCCCCCAAGTGAATTGTGTGTATACAATCCATCAGTGGCGGGGCAGTTGCTACCAGACCGGAGACGTGTGTGTGTATGAGCCCTCCTAGAAAAATAAAGGGACAAGTGAGAGTGAATGAGCCCTTCTAGGAAAAAATAGATGGATAAATAAATAAATAAATAAATAAAATAAAATAAAAGGGACAAGTGAGAGTGATGAGCCCTTCACCCAAGGGACTAAGTGTGCATGAATGAGCCCTAATTTTCAGGAAATAAGGGACATAGTATGAACGTATAAGCCTATAAATAAAGAGATAGTGTGGAGTGGTGAATGTGTGTGAACCCAATATTAATACTGTCATTAATTAATTTTCACTGTGTATAAAAATAGTGTGCTTTTTGGCAAGTACTAATAGAAAATAGTAAAATATTGTATATTAAAAAGTGGCTATCATTGCTAAGTCTTGTTAATGAAGGTGGATGTTTATGTGATTATATAACATTGTATGTTGTTGTAAGTAAATTTAGTCACTAAGTAAGTGCTTAAGTATGAGATAATACAGAAATATCTAGGTTGTGGTGACAGAGGTTATAAAGCATAATGGCAGCCTCTTCTGTGGAGACCTTGGTGTTGAAGCACCCGTTGTGTTCGGATCTCATAACTAAGATCTCAAATGAATGGCAAAAGAAAACTATAGATATGATTACAAAATGGCCAAAGGAGGGGACATTTGATGTGGAATTGTGTGAGGAAATGGAAACTTTGGTAAAAAATTACAAGACTGCGGCTAGAGAGAAAAAGCGTGTCCAGAGAGAGTTGAGAAGACAGCAGGAGAGAGAGGTCCTCCTTCTGTTTAAGAAAGAAGGAGAGGAGTTGGTAAGGAAGAAAAAGCAGGTGAGGAAGAAGTCTAAAAAAATCAGAAAGTGAAGCACAGAGTAACAGAGGGGAAGCGTTAGGTTCACCTCCCCCATATGTGCAGACAGAAGGTCAATTCCCAATGCTTAAGGGAATGGTTGAAGTTTCGGGAGAAATGCAAATGGAAGGTCATGTAGATTTAGATGGAGATTATAGAGAGTCGTATGTGAAGTCCAGAAAGAGACATGATATTAGAATGAATAGAAAGAGGAAAGCACACCGTCAGATTATTATAAGGAAGTAAGGGCAGATCTACAGAGAGTGAAAAAGTTACATGGAAAGGAAGATAAGCTAGAGGAACCGGAGGGGGTGCAGGTAAGTGGAGACAGGGTAGACAGGAGCACAAAAACACCAGGACAGTCCAGAAGTCAGATAGATACAACATTAAGGACTGGACATAGGCCTTTATACAGTATAGAGGATGGGGGTGAAGAGGAGTTGTCATTTAATATAGGTAGTTGGAAACAGGGAAGGAACACTGGGAGCTCCTAGGAAGCTAGGTGCACAGGGACAACATGTACCATGGGAAACTCAAGAACTTGAGGGACTTGTCAACCACCTCCCTAACATTCACGAGGGTGCAGGGGAATGGATTAAGGTCTTAGAAGAGGAGACCTCAGGCAAGCTGTTTTCAGTGGGGGATATGAAAGCTCTCCTGGCAAAGATTTTGGGCGGAGGAAAGATGAAAGAAGTCCTCCATGCTTCTGACTCGAGTGAGGTTGTAGATACATACCATATGGATGGAACTGTCTTTGATGCTTACCGCCCTGTTGTGTGGCAGGCCTTGCGTGCAGAGTATCCCACTAGAGTTGACCCAAAGGCATTAAAGGGTGATCAGTTGGAGGAAACAGAGAACCCAACTCTGTACTTTCAGAAGCAGTTAAAGAAGTGGAAGCAAGAGACAGAAAGTGATCCTGAGGGAGATGCCTTGTTGTCTATGCTCTTTAGACAAACTGTAGTAAATGCCATGCCTCAGCCTGTGAAAAGCAAACTGGAAGATGTGGTCGGTTTAATCTCTAAAACAGGGGTATTAGGGGTACCCAGAGAATTCTACAGGGGAGAATCAGTTACCTATTTTAACAACTAATGCTGAACAGGAACCAATGTTACACATTGAGGTAGGCGGGAAAAATACACCCATATTAGTTGATACAGGAGCGGTTTATACATGCCTAAATTTAAATCCTGTCTCACATCTCCCCATGTCTGGGAAATTTGCGAAGACAGTAGGATTATCGGGACAAAAGTAGTTGATTCCTATGACCGCTCCAATCCGTCTACAAACTAACAATAAAAGTGTGACTATGCCTGTATTAGTCTCAAGTCAAACAACGGTTAATTTGTTAGGCAGAGATGCATTATGTAAATTAGGCCTGCAAATATAGTGTTCTCCAGAAGGGGTGTATGTTGATATGAATGGTATAAAAAATCTAATGGTAATGAATGAGCCACAAGCAAATGTGTATTGGATAGGACAGCTAGAAATGGATGTAAGTCAAGTAATCCATAAGTGGGAAAAGTTAATTTAAGCACAGATTCCTGAAGCACAGTTACCTACTTCAGACTTTCACTGTACAATGGTGTATGACCCAACTAAGGATGCTGGTTTAGAACAGACATGGCAGGAAGAAACAAAAGAGCGCAAGGTTGAATTAATTAGACAGTACATCATCGTAGGTCGGCAAGGAGCAGCTATCAGCATATATGAGTGTGTTTTTGTAAAGAGGTGGTTCAATGTAACAGATTATGTTCCTCATGTGACATTATATGTAGGAAGAAATTACAGATCAAAGGACTTAGGACCGATGATGAAGAATGCTAAAGAAGTCCAGTGGGAGTCAACCATAAACCTGCTGATTTTTCATTCTGCAGATAAAAACCATATCAAAATATTGTGTGGTAATAACTTGATTGGTACTCCCCAGGAAGTTGTTATTAGCCACAAGTCACAAACACAAATGGCATCAGCATCTGAGGTAGCTGAGACTGTTGAGGATGAGCAATATAGGGAAATGGAGATTATGGTCTCGGCATGATACAGATGTAGGCCTAAATAAATCAGCCAGCCCAATTCAAGTACAACTCAAACCAAATGTAAAACTGCCCAGAATAAGACACTATCCTTTGCAACCTGAGGGAGAAGATGGTATGAAAAACACTATTGAAGGCCTTGTAAAAGCAGCTGTGTTGGAAGAGACAACCAGCTGCTGTAATACTCCAATTTTCCCTGTGATCAAGCCAGGTAAAAATAAATGGCGTCTTGTGCATTATTTACAGGCAATTAATAGTATAACAGAATAACCAATGTCCCTCCCGAAGCCAAATACGTCACTGTAATTGATCTTTGTTCAGGCTTCTTCAGTATTCCAGTCGCAGAAGAGAGTAGCTATTTGTTTGCATTTACCTATGCTGGTAAACAATATACCTACCGTAGAATGACACAGGGGTTCTGCCACTCACTGCATATATTTAATCAGGTTTTAAAAGCTGATTTAGGAGATTTAACAATAGAAAGTAATCTGCTTCAATATATGAATGATGCTTTAATAAGATCGTCATCATTAGAAGCATGCCATAGGGATTCCATTAAGGTAATCTGTAAGCTAGCACAGGGCGGTCATAAAGTGTCCAAAGCTAAACTGCAATACTGCAAGCCTCAAGTTGAATATTTAGGGTGGTTAATTTCACATGGTATGATTGCCATAGCGCCTACAGATCTGGCTATTAAGAACGCAAGTTTCTTGAAAAGGGATCTTGTGCGCTCTCCCGGCAGCTCGCGGGAAGCTGTGAAAATGCCGTTCATTACCTGTAGGGGGGCAGTTGTGTTTCAATCTGAAGTATTGTGTGCCTACTGAAGCCAAACATGCGTTCTCTCTCTAACCCTAACCTATGCGCCCATTGATAACAAGCGTCAGAGCTCAGAAACGTGTCGAGCTCAAACTTTAAATACTGATATGTATTTATTCTTCACTTTATTCTCAATGATGATTATTCTTTGACTGCGCTTTCTCCATTCAGTATTATTATCATTAGTAGTAGAATTTTAAACTACCGCTGATTAACTATCTCTGCAGTAGTTATAACAGCGGATTAATTTCACTTGGGCTATTTCTAACAGACAGTCTACTAAATAATAATAAATAGATAAAATAACCCAGCACTTTAACATTTATCCCAGCAGTTTTAGGAGTGTAACATAAAAAAATATTCCATTTGTAAAATAGCATAGGTGAAATCATAGATTGTGTAAAAACAATACAACAAAGCTTATGGTAAATAAATTCTCAGACTACCTATTTACAGTACATGGAATTTTACGGGGTTGTCACTGAACGATTTACCCTGACAAAGAGCAATATAAAAATAGTGCCAGCTGGCACACCTTAAAAAATAATTCGGCATCTATTTAGAGTCTAAATATTTTTTCTAAACTTGTGCTACTGTTGTTTACTTACAGTGTTTGTTAATAATTTTTTTTATTTAAATGAGGCTTGGGCTCCGAGATGTTGAGCCTATTTCCTACTGTACGTAGTCTAATCAGAGCTCTACCGCCCGTTCGAGTATAATTCATAAATTATGTTTATAATAATGAAATGAGATGCCCTAAATTGTGCTTTAAAATTTATCTACAATTAATTTCAAACCCGCGGCTCGCACTTTCACTTTACAAAGGGTAGCGTTTTGATCAAAAGGTGATAAATGCATGCGATTTATCGATTAAATTACAGACATACTGCATTGATGGATAAATGTTGTTGATAAATATTTAAAATGATAATTAAATAAATAGGTGTCCATCTTTTTTGTGTTTGTCTTTTCAGGTTTATTATACACTTCTGCACCACTTCATATAATAAATAGTTTTAAATGGTAGTAAAGGTACCAATCTGCATCAAACTGAATCTCTCTGAGTCTGATCTGCACTCAATCTACAGCAAGCGGTGCTGGACCAAGGCCAGGAAGATCATGAAGGACCTCAGTCACCCCAGCAATGGACCGTTCTCTCTGTTGAGGTCAAGAAAGCGATTCCGCTCCCTGAAGGCCAACACAGAGAGACTGAGGAGGAGCTTCTTTCCGCAGGCGATACGGTACCACACAGTACTGATCCATTTTGCACATCTACGCAACTTTCTGCACTCACTCTGGACATTCGCCACACTAGTGGTCACTGCTCACTCATGGACATAATGCACACAGGACACTTTAAATATGCACACAAGCCACTTTAAATACGTCACTTTACTGCATATTTGCACACACCTGGACATTCCGTTCTCTTATGTTTACTCCACTCCCACAATTCTATATTTTCTATTATGTACAGCTAGATTTTTTTTCTTATATTTTTCTTATATCTTTCTTATATCTTTCTATAGTGTATATTTTGTATTTTGTATTATACAGATATTTTATATTTTATTTTATTCTTTCTTAGTTGATTTGTTCTTCTTAGTTAAATTTACTTATATATATATATATTTCTCAAATTTACTTTTGTTTTAATATTAATTTCATATAGATATTCTCTCTTGGATAAGTAACTTTTTATATTATTCCTATTAATAGTCTTTTTTTTAAGGTCAGGGCAGTTGTCTAAGCATTTCACTACATATCGTACTGTGTATGACTGTGTATGTGACAAATAAATTTTTAATTTGTGTGTGAAATGTGTGGCATTTTAATTCAAATCAACATTTTAATGTGCGTCAAGGTGCATGGGCGTCAACTCGCACATTCTGTAATATTCCATTGTCATTCATATTGCCGCTGTTTTAGAGCCCTTTACTAAAGCATTCGCTAGTTATAAAGTTGATATACAGGTAAATCGTGAATTACACTCAAAGTTTCAACTCCAACTATGAAGTCTGATTTCATTTGCTGGGGAAATAAAATTTAGGCGGAGACGCCCGCACTGTCTTGTTAATTCATCTAAAACCCCCCTACAGTATTTGCCAACAGCGCACCCAGTTTGATAAATACACACATATATTGAATGAAAGGTGAGAAGAGATTCAGCAGAATCTTCTGACACTGTGCTTGCTCTGAAGGACTATCTTCGACAAGAATATAGAGAATAAGAATTGCATTTCTAATAAGATAATTCATAAAATAATACAATTATATCAAATAAGGTCTTTATCTAAAAGCCAGACCAAATTTCTCATTCACCGCTGAAGTAGTTAAACATGCTTATACTGTAGATACATAGGTTATATTTTAAAAGTACAATTGCAAGTAAATTACGAACTGCATGTAATGTAAAATATGGATAAAACAGTATTAGACACACATATATGATACGGGAGTATATACAATGAAAAAGCTATTTACACATGAGTGCTCAAATGTAAAGCAAACACAATGATTAATTTATTGTGTATATTTAACTTCATTCAACCGTTTAAGTTACATGAAAAAATAACGTGCCTGCCAGCCCACTATTATTTTCTGTTCGAATTTAAAGATGCACACGCGTGTGCAAAAAGACAAAGTAAAACAAAGAATACAAAAGTGTATAATGTTTATTAAAAGTTAGCCTAAAACAATATTGTCTCCAATGCTGAAGCAAAGATGATTTTATTTTTGTTTTAGTCTTCTCGCTGAATACAACGCAGACCCCCAGTTACTGTAATCCCGCTTCTCACCTTTCATTCACAATAGGTGTGAAGTTTTCAAACCGGTTTCGCTGATGGGGAAATTGGCAGAATTGAGGGTTTTAAAAGAATTAACAAGACCGAGCAGACGTCTCTGCCTAAAATATATTTCGCCAGCACATTGTACTGGAGCTCAGAACGTCTTCTTTCCTTGTTTTAATCGGTAATATTGTGAAATAATAAGTGAAATGTATTTCGCGTATATGCGTAAATATTCCTTTTTATTTATGGACATGTGTATTGTGTTTGATCTGGATTATTGCGAGACGCAATGACTTTCTGCGATTTTTATCGATAAATCGAACGGGTTTATCAGCCTTTTGATCAAAACGCTGCCTTTTGTAAAGTGAAAGTTTATGGACAAGTCGGGGTTCACGCACGGCGATGAACAGCTTTATTTCAGTCATAAATTCACATAAAATCCACATTCCAGCTATTATTTCCAGCCATGGTCAAATAATGGATGAAATGCTGGACTCAAACAGCAAAAAAAAAACCAAAACATTATGTTCATTATAAAAAGCCCGACACAATGTCGACACATTTTTACGTTTTAACGAAGACATTTTGTCATATTCACGAATCAGGACATTCGCATAGTTAACACTAACTGAACAACAGGTCTTTACTTCGTAATACACCTGTCCTTAAAAAGGAATATTTAGGCAAATACGCTAAATATATTTCACTTAAATATTACAGATTAAAACTAGAAAAGAAGACGTGCTGAGCTTCAGTTCATATAAAATGTCTAGAAAGAAAACTGTTGTTGTTATTTTACAAAATCTGAACATATTCAGTAAAGATGTGAATTACACAAAGTATCTGTAACGACGCGGGTGGCGCGAGGGGCAGAGCCGCGCTTAAACTGTTCAGAGCGGGCAGATCCACAGGCTGCTACCACGCGGAGTTCTGAACAGCCACCGGCGCGGACATTTATACACGCGACTTCCAGACAGATTAAGCAACAGTTCAGCGTTTGCGCTCAGTTTACTAGTGGCACAACCCCCCCGCTCTCTCACATAAATAAGGGCACTGTAAAAAATGATTGTAAGGCTTTGTAAATGAAACAAGAAAAAAATGTGTATTTTTTACAAATAATAATTAAGTTAAAGTGAAAACTTTAAAGTATTAAGTAAAATCTATACATTTACTTAATTTAGACTTGCAAAAATTAAACATTCAACAGTCAAGTAAATGTTACTTATAATTCTTTAACAAATCTAAACGAATTAATAGAGTACTTATGTACCTCAAAAAAATCAAGTAGAATTTAAGCTTACTCTAGGTGATCTGCGCATGCGCGAAAAGAAGCTCACCCGCGAGGATCACCTTCTCCAAAGTGCTTCTCCATTTTCTTCGACAGGTAAGTAATAGTTGAAAATGCATAATATCTTGGACTTTTTGACTCAGTGTATTTGGTAATTGTGTTAACCCTGAGCAATTGTGTTGTCATCGCTTAATTCTGTATATTTTCTGCACATTTGGAAACTCGAGTTGATGATCTTTAGTCTACGCCGTCCGACATATTAAAATCTCCGTGTTTTACATAAAGACACGTCAGTCTTCAATGTGTTACTTTATCCGTGATATATGTTTTTGTTTCATTTAATTTTGTTGAGATACAATTTTTACACGATAGTTTAGTTTTACAAGTTTGGCAAGATGGCGCTGTTCCGAGCAGACATGCCGCGCGCTTTTAACCCTCAGACTTCATCGAGATTTGAATGCAGTACGTTAAGGAAAACTACTTTTCCCTTAACATTTCATGTCTATATTAAATGCCCCCATGTTAAGTTTTTTTTTCAGTGACCTTATCAAAATCATTTTCTTCAAAATATAGTGTAAAACACAGATTATGTTTAGCCTTATTTCTTTCATCATTAGATGAGTGAAAGTATTTTGAATGTATTTGTAAATGGTCTTTTCCAGACTACTAATTACTACTGTTTATGTTTTCTATATTGCAGAATATATTTCTTATGTGGATCCTGTCAGCTGTATTATCTTTGCTACAGAGCACTTGGCCGTGGACTTGCTGAATTTACTTGAAAAGCAGGATTTATTTGTAAAAGCAGTCTGTTAATATTTGTTCTAATACTTGCTCTAGTTAAGATTCTGTCCAGTTTTTGTATAGACATGTAAGTTAAGATGGCTTGAATAAGCAAAAGTTTTATAATCAAAAATGTCATTGCACTTTATTGCTGCTTGAGCTATTTAAATATTAAGCTTTGATCTTGTTTGTTTATGGGCATGTTAATTCCTTTAAATAAAGATTTTAATAAATGTGCAATCGAGTTATTTATTGTCACAGTACTATTTTGTTATATTGTAACAGTGATTCATTTTATTCATTTTAAATAAGTAACATTGACTGAATAAAACGTGTAAAATCTTCTTAAAATAGAAAATAGTTTTACTTAATTATATCAATTAATTAGATCAGATCAGTAAGTAAATACTACTTAACATAATTTAAAGAGGCCATGTGATATGTAATATTAATTTGTTAGTTTTACTCAACTTCCTTAAGTAAATTTTACTCATTTTCACAAGTGTAAAATTTACTTTAAAAACCTGCGTGCAAAAACTTGCAAAAGAAAAATTGAGTAAATTGTACTTCTTATTTTTTACAGAGCATAAGCCCCGAGAGGATACAAGTTTTTGCTGTAGTTTCCAGAGCCCGTCCTTTCTCGCGTACAGACGGCAGAGCTCTGTTTATTTTGTGTTTTCAGTTTCCTTTTGTTTCCATTTAAATTAATTAATAATCTCACGCCATCTCCAAACGAAAAGGCCTTCCCGTGCATATCACAAGCACTCTCACATACTCTTATTTCGTTTACCCATCTAAAGTCCTGTGTATAGGTAACATTTTAAAAGTACAATTGTAAGTAAATTACAAACTGCATGTAATGTAAAATATGAATAAAACAGTATTAGACACACATATATGATATGGTAGTATATATAATGAAGAAGAGTGCACAAATGTAAAGCAAACGCAATTATTAATTTATTCTGTATATTTGCTCTTCATTCAACCGTTTAAGTTACATGAAAAAATAACGTGCCTACCAGCCCATTATTATTTTCTGTTCAAATTTAAAGATGCACACGCGTGTGCAAAAAGTCGAAGTACAACAAAGAATACGAAAGTGTAGTGAATATTTAATAAAGTTAGCCTAAAACAATATTGTCTCCAATGCTGGAGTAAACATGATTTTGTTTTTGTTTCAGTCTATTTGTTGAATACAACGTAACTGCGGGCTCCGAGGTGAACACATGCAGACCCCAGTTACAGTAATCCCTCTTCTCACCTTTAATTTATGATAGGTGTGAACTTATCAAACCGGGAATTGGCAGAATTGAGGGGTTTAAAAGAATTAACAAGACCGAGCAGACGTCTCTGCCTAAAATGTATTTCACCAGCAAACCATAAACATAAATGGAAACAAATAAAATGTTTAATGATATCAATTAAATCAGACTTCATAGTTGGATTTGATACTTTGAGTGTAATTCATACATTTACTGAATATATTCACATTTTGTAAAATAACGAAACCCGTTTCCTTGTTGGACCGCACGTCTACTTTCCTTGTTTTAGTCTGTAATATTTAAGTGAAATACATTTTGCGTATATGCTTAAATATTCCTTTTTATTTATGGTCTGGTGTAGTATGTTTGATCTGCATTATTGCAAGAGGCGATGACTTTCTGGGGGAGTATGTCTGCACCTTTTGGAAAGTGAAAGTACGAGCCGCGGGTTCACGCACGCAGACGAACAGCTTTATTTCAGTCATAAATCCACAATCACATTCCAGCTATTATTTCCAGCCATGGTCAAATAATGGATTAAATAATTATTCAATGCTGGGCACAAACAGCAACAAATCCAGATGATTATTTTTATAAAAAGACCGAAGCACGTCATGTTTATATTTGTTCCTTCATGTCTTCTGATGGTGCTCCACACATTTTTAGGTTTTAACGAAGACATGTCGACATATTCACGAATCAGGACATTCGCATAATTACTGTATATGTGCGTGCATCTCATAGGTGTGTGTGTACGGTGAGTTTGTGCATATGCGCGCGCGTCTCATAGGCGTGTGTGCGCGCATTTCATATGTAGTTGTGACAGCAGTTATTAGTATATATAAATGTGTGATTGCTTCATATATGTGTATGCAAGTGTTTCACGTGTGTGTGCATGAGTGAAGTTTGATTTAAGCCCTATACGGCGCCTCATAATTTAGGGCATCTCTTTTCATCATTATGAACATAATATGAAGCACATATACGCAGATTCATCATAAAATATTATTATTGTAAAACAAAATAAAATTCATGTTTCCTTCAGCATTGGAAACAATATTGTTTTAGGGTAAATAATTATACACAATTCTTTGTTGTACTTGTCTGGCTTTTAGATAAAGTCCTTCCATGCGCCATCTAGCGGATATTCAGTGAAGCACAGCACATTTATTTAAATACCCGAATGTTGCTTAAGGGATCTCGCGGCATGTCGCGCACCAAATTGCGGGATCTCGCGGGAAAAAGCGTGCATTCTTAATGGCCAGATCTGTACCCAATTAGAAGGCATAAGTAAATCACCCTTGCCACAAACAGTTAAAGGCCTTTCTAGGCTTAACATGCTTCAGTGCTGACTGGATTGAGAAGTATGCAGTAAAAACAGCTCCACTGAGGGAGGTAATGAGAGAACAAGGATGGCAAGATCTAAGATGCACTGTTAGCATTTGAATCCATCAAAAAAGA
>JAAGKR010004109.1:44081-65652 GCA_011419295.1 Clarias macrocephalus
ACGTCTACTTTCCTTGTTTTAGTCTGTAATATTTAAGTGAAATACATTTTGCGTATATGCTTAAATATTCCTTTTTATTTATGGTCTGGTGTAGTATGTTTGATCTGCATTATTGCAAGAGGCGATGACTTTCTGGGGGAGTATGTCTGCACCTTTTGGAAAGTGAAAGTACGAGCCGCGGGTTCACGCACGCAGACGAACAGCTTTATTTCAGTCATAAATCCACAATCACATTCCAGCTATTATTTCCAGCCATGGTCAAATAATGGATTAAATAATTATTCAATGCTGGGCACAAACAGCAACAAATCCAGATGATTATTTTTATAAAAAGACCGAAGCACGTCATGTTTATATTTGTTCCTTCATGTCTTCTGATGGTGCTCCACACATTTTTAGGTTTTAACGAAGACATGTCGACATATTCACGAATCAGGACATTCGCATAATTACTGTATATGTGCGTGCATCTCATAGGTGTGTGTGTACGGTGAGTTTGTGCATATGTGCGCGCGTCTCATAGGCGTGTGTGCGCGCATTTCATATGTAGTTGTGACAGCAGTTATTAGTATATATAAATGTGTGACTGCTTCATATATGTGTATGCAAGTGTTGTTGTACTTGTCTGGCTTTTAGATAAAGTCCTTCCATGCGCCATCTAGCGGATATTCAGTGAAGCACAGCACATTTATTTAAATACCCGAATGTTGCTTAAGGGATCTCGCGGCATGTCGCGCACCAAATTGCGGGATCTCGCGGGAAAAAGCGTGCATTCTTAATGGCCAGATCTGTACCCAATTAGAAGGCATAAGTAAAGCACCCTTGCCACAAACAGTTGAAGGCCTTTCTAGGCTTAACATGCTTCAGTGCTGACTGGATTGAGGAGTATGCAGTAAAAACAGCTCCACTGAGGGAGGTAATGAGAGAACAAGGATGGCAAGATCTAAGATGCACTGTTAGCATTTGAATCCATCAAAAAAGAAATGCAAACAGCACCTACATGAGGTATACCTGATTATACCAAACCATTCTTTTTGTATGTGGCTAAATGAGCTGCTGGATATGCCTCAGCTGTATTGATGCAGAAAACCTGCAGTGGGAGGAAAAAAAAGCCCCTATCTTACTACAACACTAAGCTATATAATGTAGCACAAGGTTACCCACCATGCTATCAACAGGGACTTGCAGCAGTACATTACGCATATGACAAAGCATCTACATTGACTATAGGTTATCCAGTAACCATTTATACACATCATAAAGTTGTAGAATTGATAGAACAAGGAAAATTTGGTCTAACTGAAACTCGCATTCTAGCATATTCTTCACTGCTCACATATCCCGACATTACTTGAAAAAGATGTAACACCCAGCTGAATTAATTCCTTTAGTGTATGAAGGTGTGTCTCATGATTGTGTGGCGAATTCATTGGCATTTACTAGGTTACGGCCTGATCTTGAGTCTAAACTGATATCTGAAGCAGAAGTTACTTACTTTGTTGATGGGTCTAGTTTCAGAGACCATTTAAGGAGTCGCAAACCTGTCCTATCTCAGCACTGTTCACAACCGTGTTCGGCTCAGTTCCTCTAGCTGAAAGCTCCCACAGTCCCAATCCAATTAGCCAAAGGGCTACTAGCAAATATTATCACAAATTCAGCCTATTCACATGGTGTGTGTCATCTGTTTGGAGTAGTATGGAAGCAAAGAGGGTTTAAAAAGAGTGACGGAACACCCATGCAGCATGCTGAGCAGATAAGTAAATTAATGTCTGCTATGATGCTACCAAAACGATTGGCTGTCACGGGCACATAAAAAAAGGAAATTATTATGTCACTAGAGGTAACAACATAGCAGACTTAGAAGCAAAGCGACCATCAAGGTGTTAAGTAGCAGTGATGGAACTAGTAGTCCTTATAGAACCGCAGCCTCAGTTGGAAGATATTATTCGGATTCAACATCAAGCAGGTCCTTATGAGCACTCAATGTGGCTCCTGAGGGGAGCTCAGAAGGATGCACAGGGTATTTGGCGTTCACATGAAGGTTTAATCATTTCACCAACAGCACTGTTAAACATTTTGATTTCAGATGCTCATGGATTTGACCATTGTGCCAGAGGAGAGGTTGTGAGAAAATTAAAAAACCAAGGGTATTGGTCACCATATCTGCATGCTGTGGTTGATGAGTTCTTAGCTTCATGTGAGATATGTGCTAAGCATAATGTCAGAAAAGGAACGGCGACACCTATTGGCCATATACTGGTACCTGAAGGACCATTTAAGCACTTGGATTGTGTGGATTATGGATTATGTGGACATGATAAAGTATGCTCGAGGCAAAAGGTACATGCTTGTAATAACTGACAGGTTTAGTAGATGGGTAGAGGCAATGCCATCTGCAGACGAAGGGGCAGGAACAGTTATCAAATTCCTCATATTCCATATATATTCCAGGTATTAAATCAAACTGTAGTCAGCTCACCTCTACAAAGCTCCAACCAGACTTCCCAAGAATTAACTTTACAGCAGTTAAATGTTGGTCAAAAAGTACCTAGTAATAAAATTGAGTGGTACAAGTGGGTTGCCTACACAGCCCAGGAACATAAACTAGTTGTTTCATTTGCACCGCATCACCATTAAGTAACTTTATAGTAGAACCCAATCAGATAAAAAGATAGAGTTCCCTTCTGATTATGAGATAGATTATACACTTGATTTTGAATGTTTCAATAAGACTGAAGGAAATTACAGCATGGGAGAATTTCTAGGTAATTGTATGATGATGTGGCACCTGGACACTGACTCTTTTCAACGAACAGAAGTCCATAAGAAAACTATACTTCATGCAACAGTAACTGTGCAAGGGAATATGACTATAACACATAGCTGCATGAACATTACTGTTTCCACTAAAGTTCCATTATGATTAACAATCAGTACCAGTATCTGATTTCTTCTGGCTCTGTGGGGGAACACTGTTGAGAACAACCAATGGAGAGTAACTCAAAACCTAATCATAGAGTAAGAAGGGCTTATCAGGCTGATCCTATAGGGCAGCCCAGAGGTATACCTGATGAATTCAAAGCCAGAGATGAGGTTAAATCAGGATTTGAGTCTCTTTTTATATGGATAACGCCTAATAAAAATGGATTAATTTTTATGGATTAATTATATTTACTATAATCAGCAAAGATTGATCAATTATACAGATAATGCTTTAGCTACAGGTACATGCAACAAGCAAGATGACTTGGCAAAATAGGTTAGCACTAAATTGGTTATTGGCTGAAAAAGGAGGTGTTTGCATCCTGTTCGGTGATCAATGCTGTACATATATTCCTAATAATACAGCACCTGATGGAACTTTTACTGAAGCCATGAATCAACTAAAAATCTGAATCGTGAAGTGACTGAAAATGCTGGTAGAGACAATAAAATATGGGACTGGTTACACCTAAAACTGGGAGCGTGGGGAGCATGGTTTGCTAAATGTGGTATGTTCTTGAGTTTTGCGTTAACAATAGGAGGATTTTTGTTCTGTTGTGTACTTCCTGTATTAAAATCCTTGGTCATAAAAGCTACAGGTCAACAACTGGAGGTGTTAAAATGGAAAGATGAAAAACCTCCCCTAACCAATGATAAAGACATTTACAGCTCCGATTGTGATTCACAAGGATCAGAAGAGGATTCATACACCTCGGACGAGGACGAAGAAGATGGAAGGATGAGCCATGCTTGGGTGAAAGCACTGGCCTGGCCTCTCCCCAAAAGGCGACCCTCTACGATGCGCAAAGTATCTGGGTTGAAGATTCTTATGTTATGACAAGGCTGTTGTTACGATATTGAGTTTATTTGTTTTGTGTCTGGTTAGGTGTGCTATGTCTCTACTGGTGGGAGGGGGCATTTCTTCTCTTGTTGTTGCAGGTCCCCACCTCTTCAGTGTACCTGCAATCTATTGGTTGCTGCCCTGCCTGCCCTTTGTTGGTCCCGCCTCCTGCCAGATGATTGGGTATCCAGGAAACCCAGAGGCCTACTTAAGGCCTTCAGACAACTATACTTTAGACCATGTCTTTGCTTACTGTTTTTCTGTTGATAATTTGTAAAATTTTATTCTGTATGACCTCGTGCTACGTTTCCGACTACGTTTTTGTGTATGCCCTTGTTTGGTTCTGGTTGCCCGATTGTAAATACGTGTTGTATATATTTGTACATAGTTTTGTAATTGGTGGCTTAGTAGGGAGTCGACGCCATTTTGTTTACACCCTGTTTTCTCTTGGTTTGTGGTTAGCAAGGGAGTAAGGGAAGAACTTTGTATTTCTTTTTCTTTAGTTTTGGTGCAGGTTAGTTGTTTCACGTTGGTACTAGGTAGAGGGAATTTTGTTTATTGTTTTGGCCTTGTCGGCTTCTGAAGCTCACGGCCACCTTTTGGGGATTTGCTTGTTCACTGTTTGTAAATAAACACTAAGCAAACGCATTTTTGGTCTCACCCCCTTTTTCCTTTTTTTTCTTTTCTTTTTCATTCCTGTTACGGCCCGACCTAGACCGGGGCGTAACACTGTTTAAAATTATATCCACTTTTAAAATTGTATTGTATTATGCATGTTGCAATTTAGGTTAAATGATTTATCCAACTAGTGTAAAAATCACTGTATTAATTACATATTCATGTCATGTTATTGTGTTATGGAAAGTATAAGGTTATGGAGGTCGAGTCTTTTACTCCTTCCTAATCAAGTGTGGAAGGAGAGGTTTGGCCGATTCTCCACTAGAGTGCGAATACATAGGATGGTCACTGATAAAAGTCCGGTGATTTAATTTAATCATACCAGCAAAATGTATGCTGGTCACCAGCATACCAGCAAAATGTATGCTGGTCACGAGCATACCAGCATACAGATGGGGCAGTTAAAATGCGCGTCTGCGGGACAGGAATCTTATGGCAACTCGTGGCAGTGCACGAGAATTCAAGAGACGCAATGTCACAGGAAATACGACACCAGTAGGTGGCAGTCATGTTTCAGGCACAGTTTCAGGCGGCAGTTCTCAGGCGCACCTCATACCTCATTTCCAAAATGAGTTGGCAATAGGAGAGAAGTTTTGTTAATGCAATATATACTCAACACTATGAGTAAAAATAGTAGGCATTTTTGTGTATAAATGAATGAATTAATAAAAATGCCTGAGTAAATTGCATGAGTATAATAACAATATTAAAAAGTCAATATTATTAACTTTATTTTGGAAATCTCACAACTACTGTTGACTTTATTATCTAAATATTACTGTTAAATCATGCATTATAATGACTTTAAACGACTAAAATGACTTTAATGACTAACACTAGATTTACTAACCCTGTGCAAATTTCCGTAAATTCCCTGGACCTAACATCTATTAGCACCCCTGCTGCTCCATTGTTCTCCTGCTTTTATTGTGCAAACACACCCATTACCTGTGAGGCCTGGCACATCTGCATTTGTTAGCCTAAACCAAGGCAGGCTGAACCTTTGTGTGTGACATGGAAACCTTCAGAAATGCCTGCCGTATTTATACAAAAGACACACATTCACAATATATGGATACACAAGTCTGTTTTATTTTAAAGCAGCATTTGCAAACCCAGTGTCCATTGTCCCTGTATTTGGCATAGGTGAATTTCTGACATGTTGCACAGGTAAACCTGCTGCAATTCCTTGCACCTAGCACTGCGTTGTATGTACAGTCCCTGGAACAGCAGCTACAGCAGCTGCAGCAGCCTGCCTCTGTGCCAGTATTTCCTTGTGCTGCATGAATTGGCAACGAAGTTCCTTAGAAGACTCAGAATCTTCTTTTGCCTGTCCACCCTGCACATCTATGGTCATGCGTTCCCCTGGAGTGAAACTCTCAGCACAGTTTTTATTGAAGCGTGTCCAGATGTGGGAGATCGCAGCAAATTTGTCTGTTTTCACCCATTCTGCCCGTGTGTCCTTGTCATCAAATCGAAACTGTTTCATAATTGAAATGAATCTATCTCAGGAACATGTCAATGGAACACTGCCAAAAGTGCATTGCATTTTGCTGCATGAATCGGCAACAGACTTCCTTGGTTAGAAGCGCAATCAGAGGGTAACTGGCATACAAAGAACAGAACTCTCTGGTTGTGGGGGATGTGAGGTGGGCAAATGAACTAAATCTCTTGTTCAACAGGTTTGATTCATCTGCCCCTGCCTTTCCATCCATACTGCCTTCACTCATGCAGTCCACAATATCTGCTACAGGCACCCCTACCCCTAAAAGGAGAGATTCAAAAGGTCTTTCCTTCCAGTCACTGTCAGACACATAAAAATAAACTACTCGATTTATTGCAAACGTTTTATTTAAAATTGTTATATTATTGTTATATTAAAATGGATATATTTTAACATCAGACGGAGTACTTTTTACTCTAAAACACAAACTAAACTATAGTTTGCAACTATATAAAGTATGTAAAACCTACTTTGTGGGTGTAGCACTTTTTACAGTGTACTGTACTAAAGCTCTATGTACTGTATGTAGCACTTGTTAATATATCACATATATTAAAAATATCGGCAACCCCTTGTCATCTGATTCACGCCCCCAATGACATCATGAAATCTTAAGGATAAATGCATTGCCTCCACCATTTTAAAATGACAAAGATCAGCAAGA
This sequence comes from Clarias macrocephalus, assembly GCA_011419295.1. NCBI lineage: Eukaryota > Metazoa > Chordata > Actinopteri > Siluriformes > Clariidae > Clarias > Clarias macrocephalus. The sequence goes on from JAAGKR010004109.1 coordinate 50,751, forward strand.
TTCATTCCCAAGACATCAGGACAATGAGATCTGCAGGATGTTCCACTTGAGAGATACATCGCCATCTGAATTCTATTGGTGTTCACGCAGCCCTCTGCACAATCAGAAGACATTACAAAGAAAAAACAGCACTCAAACGTAATCCTCGCAAAACTACTCCGTAAGTTACTTACGTCAGCGCTATCATAAATGATACAACAGTAGTATTTTTTAGTAGTTTTTTGCCTAACGTGTCAAATATTTAATATCTTTCTCTTGTTTTTAGGGACATTGTCAAAGCCATAGAGAAAATCACTGACCAAAATGGTGAAATGGCTGCAAGATTGGTGAAAAAGCAACTACTGCGTGACTTGTGTGGACATTAGCGTGCAATCCATACGCAGTGTCAGACAAAAACTTGAATTGAGGTATGGGAAAACTCAACATTGTCCCATGATCCGAGACAAAAATAAAGAGCTTTGTCTTCAACAAGCTCAAAAATGGATTGAAAAGAAAGAGCTGTTTGATGACGTCATTTCCACGGATGAAACAGCTGTGGCTTTGGATCGTTTTGCCACAATGGCGTTTTGTAAACCTTTGAAAGTTCATGTTTGGGGGGCAATATCCAGACTTGGACCAGGACCAATGGCAATATTTGAAGGGATAATGGATCGGTCTTTCTTTGAGGAAGCTATCATAAAGGAAACCGCCACGCCATACATCAGGGAAACATTTGGAGTTCACCACCGTTTTTTTCCCGGACAATGACCCAAAGCACACTGCTGCAAGAAAAGTCATTGCCGCAGAGCGCATTAACTGGGTCAAGACTCCAGCTGAATCTCCTGATATGAATCCCATTGTGATGGTATGGCATGCAATTAAAGAATATATTAGAAAAACAGCAAAACCAACTACGAAGACCGATTTAATTGCTGCCATAGAAAACTTCTGGTTTGAAGAACTAAAAGATACTATATGCAACAACTACATAAATAGACTGTTTAAAGTTCTTCCAGTCTTGGTTATGAATCAGGGTGGACATACCGGAATGTAGTAGACGCACAAAACACAAATTAAAGTGTATGCCATCTTAATCTGTATGTCTGCCTATGTAACCACTCAATAAAAACCTTACAATAATGAAAACGTGGTCTGATTTTATTAAATAGAAATATAATTAAAAAGCATCTTCAGCTTTCTCTTTTAGTTGGAAAATAGCATATTAAACTGATTAAACAAACTAATGACAAGATTGTGAAAATGGTGGAGAGTTACAGATCGTCTGAGCACCAATCGAACCGGTTTTTACATGTAAATTACATTTCGCACCTCATTGGGGGAAGAGATGGCGAGAAGAGATTGAGTCAAGACCATTCTAAAACTTCCCCCACACTGTAAACCCTAATGCTCAAAGTAATTAAACCCATTGAGTACTATTGACTTTATTAATTTGACCTAATTGCAATTATTTGACTTTGAGTATTTAGAACTTTTTGGCATGAGTTTGTAGAAATGACACTTTTCAAGTTAGCTGAACAAATTTGATAGTTCTGTTTACTTAAAATTGGAAACATTACGTAAAAAATTGATGTAACTGATTACCTGATAACTGAGTTTTGCCAACTTAATCTGGTTTACAGTGCAATTTAATCCACTAACAAACATAATGCAGTCTACAGTATATTGAAGCTGTGAAGCAATCAAGGTACGATATTAAATCAGATCAAAACAGATCAGTGTATCAAAACTATTATAGTACGAGGAGGCTCCTGTTTTGCAAATCACTTTGGAGGAAGTGGAGGAAGAGCAAATTACTTTCGGCCAGGAAAGCATGGCAGCGGTCTTAACTGCACAATCAGAAGACATTACAAATCATCTGTTTTTTGATAGGAATTGTGTATGTCCAGTATGGCCTGTCAGTTTGTTCACATAATCACAAGACAGTATAGAATTTAAAGCAAGTATTTATTTGTAGGAGAAATAAACAGTGTTCAAACAGTGCTTGTTGCACAACACCTTAAAACAGAGGAAAACTTAATAGTTTCTTTCTGAGTAGTTTGTTAATTCTGTCTTTTATTTGCTTCCGGTCCTGGGGTGTGACGTGCAATTTCTTTGCAACAGCATCAGAAATTGCTTGACGCACGTTGTGGGGCAAAGCGTTTTTCCCCTGGAACCATCGAAATTCACCAATCCTACCCAGTCCTGATAGACGCGAAGAGGAATTAACCGTTTAAACAGAGGAACAGCAAAACAATCTGCCAATTTTCTACCAATTTTCTTGGTTTGCCATCTGGTCCTGTTGAATCCATATACATTCGTTGCTCTGTCTCCAGAGGAACGTGATTTAAAGTTATGTCAGGTTGGATTACTCCCTGTATGAGAGACAGGCGAACATGATAATGTGAGGCGTTTGTTGGTGTTTCAGGCCGTCTCAAACAAAAAGACACCAAAGAAAACCCCAAATTTTCTCAAACTGGTGCGCAACTAACCATCAACATATTGGTTAGACGATGGTTTGAATGTTCTGCGTTTGATTGCAAGTCCATTGACAAAATGTGCTCTGATGGAGTTTGCTGTCTGAAAGTGCGGTCAACGAGGGGTGTAGAGGCCACTGATGGAAAATCTAGACTTTAGCATCTAGACCGGCATCGTCCAAGTGTCCGCTGGCTGAGGTTGTTTTCTCTTCTAATGCAGAATAATGAGGAAATGGTTCATTTTCATCAGTCTCTAGAGTGGGAGTCTCCAAAAGAGTCGGCATCAATGCGAGAAAGCTGTGGAGGTGCCCCTACCTGTTGTCGGCGGCCGAGACTGGTGTGCTTTTTCTTTCAAACGCTCCTCCAACCAGCCAACCCATGCCTCCAAAATCAGAAGCTTTCTTGTCAAAGTTGTTAACTCCTGCTTCGAAACTTTCGCTCTGCAGGGACACTGATTTTTAATCAGTGAAGCCTGAAGAAACCAATTTTGTGTCACGAGGCAGAGCGGAACGAGTTGAATCCAAGGGCAGATGACGTTTGACTATGTAGACGGAAGCGAGGTAGGAATGCAGAAGCGAAGGTCAATACCGGGAGATCAGTCAAAGCCGCGTCTAAGCCAAATCGCAAAACGAGAGCCGTAGTCAAAACAGGAAGCGTTAAATCGGTAACCGGGAAATCAAGCAGCGAGGCGAAAATCCAAAAAAAACGTAAAACAAAAGCCGTGGTCAAATACAGGAAGCGCGAGATAAAAGCCGGGAGGTCAAACAGAGAAGCGACAATCCAAAACGAGAGACGAGAAAACGTAACTAACTTGGCAACGTGAAAGCAATGAAACAAACCGCGAGAAAAACGAGGCAAAAATACACAAGATAATCCAGCAATTAAGCCATGCGCGGCGTGTGCTTAAATGCTGGAGTAATCACCTGGACAATGAGAAACAGGTGTGCAGACGGGGCGGAAACGGAGGCATGGGAAATATGACTGACAGACTAGGGAAAACATGAGCACATGAGAAGCAAAGACAGCGTGGGAAAAAAGAACAGATAGCAGACATGACGTGGATCATGACATTTTGAGAGTAATTTACTACCTTTAGTACAACATGGACATGTACAGTACATGAGTATTTATCAGTGTTATAAATAAAAACAATTACTGTACATACCGATTTCTTTTTTACAAGCAGAGTTGCTGCTGTTGCTTTCCTGCCTGGACATGGCTTGTTTTCCTTTCCAGATTTCTGGAGAGCAATTTTGAGGTTAGAACAGGAGTACAAAAGAAACTTAATAAAAAATGGTGTAAATAAAAATACATTCTTACCCTTTGCGTTTTGCTAGCGCAAACTGCGACTTTCTTATAGAATGTCTTTGCCTCTATGTCTGTTGTGAGATTAAATTCAGCAACTAATGTGTAAAAACAATTTTACGCGAACTCCAAATGCACATACTGTAGTTTGGCTAGTTTGATACAGCATTTTATATCTTAGGACCTCCCCTCCTAAAGATAGTATATATATTGTATACATTGTAATTATACATGTAGTTATCAAAGTCATTGTATTAAAACCATTTATACTTAGTGTGAATAGAATCTAATGGTATTTGTATTAGGCGTTTATATGTGCTAAACATGAGGATAAAAGATAATAGAAATGCAAATAGCCCTACAGAAACTTTCTTTAAATACAAAAAAATTGTTAGTGGTCTTTGAAAATAATTTATTATTAGCAAACATTGACATGACACTATTTATATGTAATAATACATACCATACATATGCATATTGGGAAGGAGAGTTAGGGCAAAAAGTTTAATTCATTAAAGTCATTTTAGTCATTTAAAGTCATTATAATGCATGATTTAACAGTAATATTTAGATAATAAAGTAAACAGTAGTCGTGAGATTTCCAAATAAAGTTAACTTTTTTATATTATTATATTTTTAAATTTTGACTTTTTTATATTGTTATTATACTCATGCAATATAAAGATTAAGTCATATGCCAAGGAGGCATTTTTATTAATATATTCATTTATACACAAAAATGCTTACTATTTTTACTCACGTTTTAACAAATTTTTACTCATAGTGTTGAGTATATATACTGTATACTGCATTAACAAAACCTATCTCCTATTGCCGACTCATTTTGGAAATGAGGTACTTATTAATGCAAATGGAATTTGTCACTTATGTTTGCCCATAAGCAAATGCATGGGTTTTGTTAGGCCATTTTTAGACTTTAGCCCCCCCTAAATTCATGCTCAGCCCCCCTAAAAATTTTGCAATTAGCTCCATAAACTCAAACATTTATTATTGTCTTTTTCCCCTGTACATTTGATAAGAAACTGTGGCTGCTTCTTCACGTCTTTCTGCGCATTTTTCAATCGGCTCAGTAGACAGCGGCAGCACAGAGTGAGAAACAGAGATCAATGTGTGTTTATGGATAGATTGATACATTTTTACCTGTTCAGTTCTTTACTATAAATACAGTTTATAAAATATCATGAGGGAGGGAATTTTACACCAAGTTTCTTCTTCGAGTTTGGCCAAAGTCGCATGCATTTTCGGAAGCGGAGCTGCGCACGAAGTCACGGGTGAAGTTTGAATTTTACATAATTTTACACCAAGTTTCTTATTTGGGTTCGGCCAGATATATAGGTAGACAGTCAGTCAGACAGAAGAAGACAGACAGACAGACAGACAGACAGACAGATAGATAGATAGATAGATAAAAAAAATACCTGTGACTTCGCGCACGGCTCTGCTTCCAAAAATGCATGTGACTTTGTCAGAACCGAAAGAAGAAACTTGATGTAAAGTTCTGAACAAATAGACACAGTTCTTACATATATTATATTATGTTATGTTATGTTATGTTATGTTATATTATATTATATTATATTATATGTAAGAACTGTGTCTATTTGTTCAGAATTTATTGTGGCTGTTTTCACACAATCACTAAGTTACATAGACTATACTATACATTGCAGACTTTTGACATTGTGAGTTCAGACAGAATGATTACACGAATAATGTGCTCAGGCAGAGTTCTTCCATGTGCCACCTGGTGGGAATTCTGTGAAGTACAGCACTTGGATGTAAACTGCAAGGCGCGGACTCCCAGAAGCGCGCGGCTCTCAGCGAGAAGAATTGCATCATGCCGCAGAAAAAAATGCTCAATTTTAAATGCCCCATCTGTACCAGCACCAAAACACAACATATGCTGGTCACCAGCTATCTGGTCGATACTGTTTTTTTTTCTGCAGGGTGGGCAATTCAATTCAATTCAATTTTATTTATATAGCGCTTTTAACAATTGACATTGTCGCAAAGCAGCTTTACACAATCAAAAGAATTAAGTTTGTATGAAATGTGAATGTGTATGAATCAAAATGATAAGATTGTCCCTGATGAGCAAGCCGAGGGCAACGGTGGCAAGGAAAAACTCCCTGAGATGGTAATAGTAAGAAACCTTGAGAGGAACCAGACTCAACAGGGAACCCATCCTCATTTGGGTGAAAATGGATAGCAGGGATTGATCTGCATAATACTGTGTAAGACTGGAAGTTCAGTATAACAGGCAATGTGTTTAAATTAAATGGAGTCCAGTTTGTTCCTGGAGGCTCAAGTAGACTGTAGGAGATTCCTGTCCTGAACTATCGAGGGATTGAAGTCACAGGACCCCAGAGAACAGCTGTCTGCATCAGTTGAGGACAGGACAGTCTTCATGGTAAAGTGGAACCGTCCCCAGGCACCACACGCATCCCAGGCAGACCACATGGGGCATCCATGCGACGAGATCTCCAACCAGAAGCAGGACTCCAGGACGAGTTAGACAGGTCCAGAGGGCAGAGGAGTCTGCATCACTGGCAGCTCAGAAGCGACATTTATAGCTCGATAGAGAGACAGGGAGAGGGAAACAGAGAGAGAGAGAGAGAGAGGAGAGTGCAGAAGAGGAGATGAGATGGAGAGATGGCAGTTAGCTATGGTCACAGTCAAACAATGTATAAGATGAATGTATATTTAGTGCAAAGTGCAAGCTGGGACTCCAGCAGGACTAACTATGACAGGATAATTAAAAGGGAGAGCCAGAAGGAAACAAAGACATGAAGGCTCCCTGAGATGTAAAGCAACCAATCACCTCACCGTCAACAAACCTGAGTGATCAATGAGAGCGGGGAACACAGCATCTAAACATTGGTAGTTCACCATAATACTCTACGTCCATGAGTCCCCCAGATCTGCTCCTTTACCTAAGCCTAATTTATTTACAAAAATGCTTGGCTAAATAAATAGGTTTTTAGCCTAGACTTAAACCCTGAGACTGTGTCTGAGTTCCGAACATTAATAGGAAGACTATTCCATAACTTTGGGGCTTTGTAAGAAAAAGCTCTGCCCCCTGCTGTAGTTTTATTAATATGTGGTACTGAGAAGCAGCATGAATCCTTTGATCGAAGTAGGCGTGGCGGATCATAAGACACTAGCAGTTCACTCAGGTACTGAGGCGCGAGACCATTTAATGCTTTATACATCAAAAGTAGTATCTTAAAATCAATGCAAAATTTCACAGGGAGCCAATGCAGTGTAGATAAGATAGGGGTGATGTGCTCGTATCCTCTGGTTTTAGAGAGAACGCTCGCTGCTGCATTCTGTACTAACTGAAGCTTGTTTATACACCTAATTGAACAACCGGAAAGTAAGGCGTTACAACAGTCCAACCTAGAGGTGATAAAAGCATGAACTAGTTTTTCTGCATCATTTAGTGACAATATACAGTGGAACCTCGGATTGCGAGTAACGTGGTTTACGAGTGTTCCGCAAACCGAGCAAAGATGTTTAATAATTTTTTATTAGGAAACCGAACAAGTATTAGTTTACGAGCGCAGAGTATCATTTATCACGCATATGCGACTCTTATTTTGACAGCGAGCGTCACTCTCTCACCTCCCCCCCTCCCCCCTCCCACCACGGCTTCGCAAACACAGAAACTCTGCTCGTCTCTTATGAGTGTGCGCTCGCAATTTGACACTGACACACACACACACACACAGACGCTCTCTCGCCTTTTCACCCCCTCAGAAACACACAGAAACTCACGATTCTTTTCAAAAGGTAAGGTGCTGGTTCATTTTTTTTTTTTTTTTTTACTTTACCGCAGTGATTCCCTTAGTATGCGCTCACGCCAGGTCAGAGAGATTTCTTTTAAAACGGTGTTTCCGTTGTGTGTGTGTTTGTTGTGAAACTTAAAAATTATTCCCTTAGTATGTGCTCATGGCAGTGTCAGATATTTATTTTTTCCCTGTCAAAACTGTGTTTCCATGTTTGTTAGTATACGCTCACGCCAGTCTTGCTTTTTTTTCCGTTAAACCGGTGTTTCCTCTGTGTTTATGCGCTTGTTGTGAAACTTAAAAAGTGAGTCCGTTAATATACGCTCATGCCAGTCTCTGAGAGATTTCTTTTTTTTTTCCTGTTAAAACGGTGTTTCCATTGTGTGTGTGTGTTGTGAATCTTAAAAAGCGAGGTGGGGAGAGGGAGGAGGAGTGTTACCGTGTAAAACGAGGCGAGTGAAGGGGCTAATTCCACACACACACACACACACACACACGCACCAATGGAAACACTTATCTGTCAGGATTTATTTGTACTTTTTTTAAGGTAAAGTGCAGATTAATTAGTTTTATTTTCATTTTATAGATTGTATTAATTATTTTTATGTATTTATTTTTTGGGGATGTGGAACAAATAATTTAAGTTTTTATTATTTCTTATGGGAAATGATGATTTGGTTTACAAGTGTTTTGGAATACGAGCCCACTTCCGGAACGAATTATGCTCATAATCCAAGGTTCCACTGTATTTCTTATCTTGGCAATAGTTCTAAAGTGAAATAATGCTATCCTGGTGATATTATCTACATGTGCTTCAAATGAAAGGCTGGAATCTATAATCACACCAAGGTCTTTTACTGTTACACTTGATGGAACAGAAAAGCCATCTAAAGTTATAGTGTGATCAGAAAGCTTACTTCTAGCTGTTTGTGGTCCTATGACTAGAACTTCTGTCGTATCAGGATTAAGCAGAAGAAAATTAATTAACATCCAATCTCTTATGTCCTGCACACATTGCTCAATTTTAGTAAACTTATTTTTCTCATCTGGTTTTGCTGAGACGTATAATTGTGTGTCATCAGCATAACAATGAAAACTAATACCATGTTGACAAATTATGTTGCCCAGAGGAAGCATGTGAAGGGAAAAAAGCAGTGGGCCTAAAACTGAACCTTGTGGAATACCAAACTCCACTTGAGGACATGAGGAATGGTCACCATCTAGATCTACAAACTGATAACGATCAGTCAAATAGGAGCTGAGCTACAAGAGGGCAGTTCACTTAATTCCTACTACATTTTTCAATCTGTGAAGGAGAATACTATGATCAATGGTGTCAAAAGCTGCACTGAGGCCCAGTAACACAAGTATAGTCACACAACCCTGATCAGAGGCCAATAGGAGGTCATTTACTACTTTAACGAGTACTATCTCTGTGCTGTGATGAGACCTAAATCCTGACTGATCCAGTTTGTTTATGCTATTTCTATGTAGATATGAACATAGCTGCTGTGATACTACCTTTTCCAGAATCTTAGAGATAAAGGGGAGGTTTAATATCGGCCTGTAATTGGAAAGCTGTCTGGGGTCAAGGTCAGGTTTCTTGATTAGCGGTTCAATAACTGCTAATTTAAAGGATTTGGGAACATACCCACTGCTGAGTGAACATTTAATTACTTTCAACAGGGGTCCTGTTATTGCTGGAACTATCTGCTTGAGAAAATATATCGGTATAGAATGTAATACACAGGTTGACGATTTTGAAGAAGAGATGAATGAAATTAGTTCAAGGGGAGTAAAGTATTCCAGGTTCTGATGTGGTGTGGTTAGTTTATCTGTATCACTTAAATTGTCTGGTTTCAAAGGCTGAATTTTTTGCCTAATATGTATGATTTTGTTATTTAAAAAGGTGATGAAATCCTCACTACTGCATGATGTTGTTGCGGAGATTTCTGCAGTGGTCTTGTTTTTGGTTAATTTAGCTACGGTATTAAATAAAAATCTCTGATTATTTTTGTTATTTTCTATAGGAGTGGAAATATACGTTGATCTAGCATCACTGAGAGCTTTTTTATAGTTCAGGATGCGCTCCTTCCATGCTATTTGGAATACTAACAATTTAGTTTGGCGCCATTTACGTTCACAAGTGCGTGTGTGGTCATTATACCAAGGAGCGAGTTTCTTATCGCTAATCATTTTCCTTTTAACCGGAGCTACATTATCTAAGCTATAACGAAGTGTTGACTCTGAATATTCAGTCGCCTGATCGAGTTCTGTGACATCAGATGTCGAGCCAATCAAAGTTGATAACTCTGGGAGATTATTGATAAAGCTCTGTGTGGTATTTGATGTGAATGTACGTTTAAGGCGATAGCGCGATGCTGTGCATACATTATTACTATGCCACACTTTAATCGAGACAAGATAGTGATCTGAGATAACTTCAGCGACTTCAGCGTGGAATTGTAGTTATATTTCTTATACTTAATCCAAATGATAATATTAAATCCAAAGTGTGACCTGCTTTATGAGTGGCTCCTACTACACATTTATTTACTCCTGCTGAGTCCAGGATGGACATAAATGCTGTTCTCAGAGGGTCTTCAGCTTTGCCCTCAAAGGTTTTACAGTTATCCCATGTTGTTTTCGGAGCACCACCTGGACATCCAGCGGTTCAGAGACCATAACCTGCTGTAAGCTATGTCGCCACGTCTCATTTGGGATGGGACCAGAGCAAACTACTTCTTCGGACATCGCCTTCGCTAGTTTAAACACGTCAGTAAAATTATGCTTGCTAACCGCTGACTGACGAAGGCATATATCATTAGCTCCAGCATGTACCACTATCTTGGAGAACCTATTCTGTCCTAGAGGCCTAAGATTACCTGCTATGTCCGGTGCTCTGGCTCCTGGGATACACGTAACCACTGCCGCTGGCGCCCCTAAAGGCCTAGCTAATTTCACATGCCTCAGTATAGAGTCTCCTATAACCAGAGCTCCTTCAGGTTTCTCAGCGGGTGCATCACTGAGGAGAGCAAACCTGTTAGACACGTTAAGCGCAGAAGAGGTGTGCTCTGGTGGGCTAGCCTTAGCGTTAGCTTTGGCTGAACGAGTATGCCGCCGAGTCATCACCCACTCGCCCCGCTGTGAGGGCTCTACTGCCGGGGCGAGTCAGGGAGTCAGGCGAGTCGAGGAGTCGGGCGAGTCGGGGAGTGGTTATCTCGACCTGCGGCACCCAGACTTTCCGCTACGGGATTAATGCTGCTCTCATGCTGTCTAACCCTCTCTAAAGTCTGGATGCGCTCCTCTAATGCTAATATCTTCTCCGTCAGAGTGCTCACTAACACACACCTATCACAAGTAAAATTATCACTTACGACGGAGGAAGAATGTCTAAACATCCTGCACTCTAAACACTGAATGAGCTGAATGGTAGACATGATAACGTACCTTTGTGTAGGAGTTTTAATTATTTGGTGATGGATTCCACTTGTTCTCAGATGATACAGATGATAAGGACACAGGATGGCGCCGCGGATGGCTGCCTCGGTGTGGAGCTCTCCATTCGTCTTTCTGTTTTTGTTAGTTTGTCCTGTTTTTTGTTTCTCAAATATTATCAGTTATACCAGAGATGAACTGCTGAACATTCAGCAGAACATACCACACAATTGTCAAGTTTTTGATTATTCAGATGTTTTGTTTAACATTGTAACTGGCAGAGCAGCGGCGCTGTTGAAATGCTTTAAGAAGCGCAGGCGGGGGAAGAGAGCCGGCGCGCTCGTCAAGCTCTGACAGCGCGGCTTTAGAACTGCGCTGCCGAGTATACATCTGGACTCTGTTGTGATTATACTTGGTGACTTTAACAAAGCAAACCTCAAACGTGAACTGCCTAAATACAAACAGAACATTACATTCCCCACCAGAGACAAAAATATTTTGGATTACTGCTACACCACAATAAAGGATGCATATCGCTCAGTCCCCAGAGCAGCTTTAGGACTTTCTGACCACTGCCTGGTTCATCTTCTCCCGACCTATAGGCAAAAACTTAAATCTGCTAAGCCTGTAGTAAGGACTGTAAAAAGATGGACCAGTGAAGCAGAGCAGGAATTATAGGCCTGCTTTGACTGCACTGACTGGAATGTTTTTGAAGCTGCTGCCACCAATCTGGACGAGCTCACAGATTCGGTAACATCCTACATCAGTTTCTGTGAGGATATGTGCATTCCTACCAAGGCATTTTTAACATATAATAATGACAAACCATGGTTTACAGCAACTCTAAAAAGCTGGAAAATCAGTTTTCTGCAAACGACCCTGCTTCAGTGTGGAAAGGCCTGAAAACTATCACTAATTACAAGACGCCATTCCCCAACTCTGTAGGCAATCAACAACTGGTTGATGATCTGAATGAGTTCTATTGTAGATTTGAAACTCCCAGTCTCACACCACACTCCTGCCCTGATCATCTTTCCACACCACCATTATCACCTCTGACAACCACACCCCCTGTACTCCAGGACTGTGAAAAAGATGTTCGCCAGATCTTCCTGAAACAAAAGGCTCCAGGTCCAGACGGCGTTACACCAGCCTGTCGTAAATCCTGTGCTGACCAGCTGGCTCCCATCTTCACACAGATCTTCAACAGATCACTGGAACTATGTGAAGTCCCCTCATGCTTTAAATGTTTCACAATCATCCCAATTCCAAAAAACCTAAAATCACAGGACTTAATGACTACAGACCAGATGCCCTAACATCTGTGGTCATGAAGTCATTTGAAAGGCTTGTGTTGGGCTACCTGAAGGACATCATTGGTCCCCCTGCAGTTTGCCTATAGGGCAAACAGGTCTGCGGATGATGCGGTCAATATGGGACTGCACTTCATCCTTCAACATCTGGACAAACCAGGGACTTATGCACGAGTCTTGTTTATAGACTTTTCATCTGCATTTAATACGATCATCCCAGCACTGCTTTAGACCAAACTAACCCAGCTCTCTGTTCCTACCCTGTCTGCCACTGGATCACCAGCTTTCTGACGGGCAGGCAGCAGCTAGTGAGACTGGGGGATTTCATGTCCAAAAGCCGCACCACCAACACTGGAGGATCTCAGGGATGTGTTCTCTCCCCACTGCTCTTCAGCCTCTATACCAACGACTGCACCTCTACAGACCCCACTGTCAAGCTCCTGAAATTTGCAGATGACACTACAATCATCGGCCTCATCCAGGATGGTGATGAGTCTGCATACAGAAGGGAGGTTGAGCTGGCTGAACTGGTTGTCTGGTGCAGTCACAACAACCTGGAGCTGAACACATTCAAAACGGTGGAGATGATCGTGGACTTCAGGAGAAACCCACCTGCACTTTCCCCACTCAACATCATGAACAGCACTGTGACAGCAGTGGAGTCATTCCGGTTCCTGGGCACAACCATCTGTCAGGACCTGAAGTGGGACATTCACACTGACTCCATTGTTAAAAAAGGCCCATCAGAGGTTGTATTTTCTTCGCCAGCTGAAGTTCAACCTCCCACAGGACCTGCTCATACAGTTCTACTCAGCTGTCATTGAATCCGTCCTGTGCACTTCAATAACTGTCTGGTTTGGCTCAGCTACAAAATCAGATATCAGAAGACTACAAAGGACGGTTCGGACTGCTGAAAGGATTATCGGCACTCCCCTACCCACACTGCAAGAACTGTATCTATCCAGAGTGAAGAAAAGGGCTCGGAATATCACTTTGGACCCCTCACACCCAAGCCAACTTTTTTTTAAAACTTTTGTCGTCTGGCCGAGGATACAGAGCACCGAACACCAGGACAGTCAGGCACAAGAACAGTTTTTTTCTCCAGTCAATTTACGTCATGAACAGCTAACACATTCTTCTTACTGGGCATTAAATATATGTGCAATATTGTGTGCAACACCACTGTGCAATATATGTGCAATACCACAGATATTTATTTTTACTTATTTGTAAGTAATCTCACACCCTACTCCATTTGACGTTAACCCGAAAACCCATCCTTATTCTTATTTTAATTTTTCTCCCTATTTTGTGTCGTGCTGTTTTGTCTTGTTATTTGTTTTGTTATGGAAGGTTTAGTATTCAGTGCAAACCATTTGTTAGGTTTGTATATCAATTATGTTACAACTATATTATAACACTCAGAAAGACCTTTTATTTGGGGTAAAGTGACTGATGTGCCTAACTTTTTCAGCAGATCCTGTTTACTAAATAATCCACTTATTGACACACACACACACTTAGATCACAGAGTGGCAACTCGTGCAAAGCAGACTAAATGTCATCAGCACGTCACTTCCCCCAAACAATGCAGCAATAAGCATTTACTTACATCTGAACAGAGTTGTTTACATAAATAAATGATCAACAGCTCATTATACATACATTTAAACAAATTATTCATACAGATGTAAATGTTGTACATCGAAATTTACAGGCTTGTCACTGAACAATTTACCCTGACAAAGAGCCGTATAAGAACAGTGCCAGTTGGCACACCTAAAACTAGATACAGAATTATTTCTTACAGTTGTGGCCAAAAGTTTTGAGAATGACACAAATATTAGTTTTCACAAAGTTTGCTGTTAAACTGCTTTTAGATCTTTGTTTCAGTTGTTTTTGTGATGAGTGATGTACTGAAATATAATTACAAGCACTTCATACGTTTCAAAGGCTTTTATCGACAATTATGCAAAGAGTCAGTATTTGCAGTTTTGGCCCTTCTTTTTCAGGACCTCTGCAATTCGACTGGGCATGCTCTCAATCAACTTCTGGGCCAAATCCTGACTGATAGCAACCCATTTTTTCATAATCACTTCTTGGAGTTTGTCAGAATTAGTGGGTTTTTGTTTGTCCACCCGCCTCTTGAGGATTGACCACAAGTTCTCAATGGGATTAAGATCTGGGGGTTTCCAGGCCATGGACCCAAAATTTCAAAGTTTTGGTCCCTGAGGTAAAGGAGCAGATCTGGGGGACTCATGGACGTAGAGTATTCTGGTGAACTGGTATGTTTAGATGCTGTCCTCCCCACTCTCATTGTTCACTCAGGTTTGTTGACGGTGAGGTGATTGGTTGCTTTACATCTCAGGGAGCCCTCATGTTTGTGTTTCCTTCTGGATCTCCCTTTTAGTTATGCTGTTATAGTTAGTCCTGCCGGAGTCCCTGCTTGCACTTTGCACTAATATACATTCATCTTATACATGTTGACTGTGACCATACCTAACTGCCATCTCTCCTTATTTTCTGTTCTCTCCTTTTCTGCTCTCTCCTCTCTCTCTCTCTCTCTCTCCCTCTCTCCTGTCCC
>JAAGKR010004110.1:0-20000 GCA_011419295.1 Clarias macrocephalus
GAGAGAGAGGAGAGGAGAGAGAGAGGAGAGGAGAGAGAGAGGAGAGGAGAGAGGAGAGAGAGAGAGAGAGGAGAGAGAGAGAGGAGAGAGAGAGAGAGAGAGAGAGGAGAGAGAGAGGAGAGGAGAGAGAGGAGAGGAGAGAGGAGAGAGAGAGAGAGAGGGGAGAGGGAGAAGAGGAGAGAAGAGAGAGAAGTGAGGAGAGAGAGAGGAGAGAGCACATGGCCGCCTTGGAGCCGCTCGGGTGTCCGTCAGGATGAACAGCAGAAGACAGAGGAATTCTATCATAGTTCAAGAAGGGACGTTTTTTCACACACACACACACACACACACACACACACACACACACACACACACACACACACACACACACACACACACACACACACACACACACACACATAGCCAGCAGGGAAAACAAAACCACTTCCTTTGTGCTCATAGTCTGACATCTGTAGACTCGAAAACTTGGAGGAGGAGGGCGAGTCTGGAGGAAGAGAGACGGAGAGACGGAGAGACAGAGAGACGGAATAAGATGACATTTTTAATTTGAGCAAATAGAGAAGAAATGGCAGATTTAGGATATCTGGCCTAAAGCCGTGCAGCTCCACACGGGCGTGTCAGTCGAGTGTCCTTGAAGGTTTCAGGTAGAGATGAGGACTGAAGCAGCGCGGACGGTTTAATGAACGAATCTTTACTGCATCAGTTCAACATCCACCTTCAAAGAGAATTCAAAACCTAAATACATTAAAAACATAGGTGTGTTTAATTTAATACTTAAATATGTTCAAATTTAAATATGCATAACATAAAATAATCACTTTTTCTAAAACATGTTATTGATTTAAAACATTTCTATTAATAATAATAATAATGTGCATACATTAATTAATGTGTTATTCTGTTAACAATGATTCCAATCAACAACAATTTGTCAAGAAACTGCTGCTACTTATATTTTATTATAATTATAATAATTGTAATATTAATTATGATGATGATGATTATTATTATTAGTAGATAAACATGTTTTTGTTCTTTGCTTTTTCACTCGTCTGACTGTACCAGGGAGCAATTATTTCCATCACAGGCCCAATCATTTATTTAATACTTCAGTTCTGACCTCTGTGTGTGTGTGTGTGTGTGTGTGTGTGTGTGTGTGAGAGAGAGACAAACACTCAGGTCTATTTTTAGGCGGCCCAATGAATTGTGTTTCATTAAACCTTCCTCCTCCTCCAGTCGCCTCGGTGCTTTAAATGGAGACGGCATCAAGGTTGAAAATGTCAACAGGGGCCACAGTTCCTGTGTTTAAGATAAAAGCAGCAGCAGATGGATCACGCTTGAGTTGGTTTTATGACACACCAGAAAAATGACCAAAACCTTTTTTTTTGTTTTTTGCGTTGCCGCGGTCTTGATACTGAAATAAACGACTGAATAACGACTGTTACTGGCTCTAATGAACAGACACAAATGGAGATAGACGTTAAAATAAACAGATGAAAGTCTTTCACATATATTTGTCTGACTTGCTGTTTAATAGACACAATTTCACCAGCAGCAACAAACAAGCAGATCAGAATGAGATGATACGTGTAGGCGAGTTTTGAAGAGTATACGGACGAGAGTATGAAGGAGGAGACGAGATACAAATATAACATGGTGGCTTAAAGAACCTTAATGACGAGAACATTCTCTCTTTCTTAAAAAACATCTCTTACTCCAGAACATTTTTATTTGCTGAAGTACCCGGAATGAGTGAGTGTATGTGTGTGTCTGTGCCCTGCGATGGATTGGCACCCTGTCCAGGGTGAACCCTGCCGTGTGCCCAAAGTCTCCTGGGATAAGCTCCAGGCCCCCGTGACCCTGAATACAGGATTAAGCGTATAGATGATGAGTGAGTGAAGTACCCGGGCCACATCACACAACCAGAGGCCCTAAACTGATTGTGGGCTGAAGTTACTATCTTTATTACGCATGTTCTTCCCGTATGTAGGATTAGGATAAGGATTCCTCCAGGGTCTCTGGTCTCTGTCCTTCCCCAGAAATCTGTGTGTGTGTGTGTGTGTGTGTGTGTGTGTGTTCCCTTGCTGCCCCCAAGACGAACTGGCATCACACCCAGGGTGCATTCCTGCTTCACCCCCAGTGTCCCCTGCACTCCTGCAGCCCTGATCCATGTCAAGCCCCACAGGGATAAAGTGAGGAAATGATAAATGAATCAGAATAACTGAATGACTTTATGCTTAATTGCTTCAGCATGGTGTCTCAGTTTGGGCTTTGTCCATTCTTTAACCCTCAGCTGTAGCACTGTGCAAAAGTCTTTACCCCCATTTCTTCACATTTCACTTCCAAAGCTCCAGACGTTCTTGTGTGTTGAATGTTGTCTTGAGGAACAGTTCTCCAGACTTCCTGTAGGACGTTTTTGTCTTGTTATTTTCAGTCCAGTCCCTGTACCTGAGCGATGTGTTTGTTAAGCCACACAGTGACCTCCGAATCATTCAAGTATAAAAACATCTAACTTCAGTCCTGATCCAGTGAGAAACAGGTGCAGATGATGAGAGATGATCAGGAGGTGATTAGTTCACTGCTGATGCTGAACAGACGAAAGGGGGAATGAGGTGCTGCTCAGGCTGTTAAACAACCAGTTAAAAAAATTCTTCCTAGGTTGTTCCAATTTCTTTAATTTAAGTAAAAATGTCTTGCAAACTCTTTTTATGGGATTCTAACTTTAACCAGATAAACATTTCTGATAAAATATAAATAGTCCACTTCCTGTTCATATCTTGTAGACAAGTGTGTTTGATATAAATATTTTATTTAAATAAATAAGTACAGTACAGAGCAAAAGTTTGGACACCCCTCCTCATTCAGCGAGTTTTCTTTCTTGTGTTCTTTCTTGTGTTCTTCAGCCCAAACGCGTCTCTTCTGCTTGTTGCCTGTCCTTAGCAGTGGTTTCCCAGCAGATCTTCTACCATGAAGTCCTGATGCACACAGTCTCCTCTTAACAGTTGTTCTAGAGACGTGTCTGCTGCTAGAACTCTGTGTGCCATTGACCTGCTCTCTGATCTGAGCTGCTGTTAACCTGCGATTTCTGAGGCTGGTGACTCGGATGAACTTATCCTCCGCAGCAGAGGCGACTCTCGGTCTTCCTTTCCTGGGCCGGTCCGCATGTCAGACAGTTTCTTTGTAGCGCTCGATGGCTTTTGTGACTGCACTTGGGGACACTTTCAAAGTTTTCCCAATTTTTCAGACTGACTGACCTTCATTTCTTAAAGTAATGATGCCACTCGTTTTTCTTCACTTAGCTGCTTTTTTCTTGCCATAATACAAATTCAATCTCTTTGAATGAGAAGGGGTGTCCAAACTTTTGCTCTGTACTGTAGGTGACTTGGTGCTACAATGTAGCATTTCAAAAAGAATGAAATAAATAAAAAAATAAAAAGATTACTGAATTACATTTTTCACACTGGAGTCAAATGCAAAACTTTAAAGTTGTTTATGAAGAGAAGAGATAAAGTCCTGCGTACGTTAAAGTGTCCAGTGCACAGAACATCCTGTAGCTCTGCTTGGTTTTTGTGTTCAGTATATTGGGAGTTTATTTGTACAATCATCACATGCAGAGGAAATATAAAAGAAATAAGAACCTGATCAACATAAACGCTGTAATGTCAGGAAAATTTGAAGCTTTAAACAAATACGAACAAAAAGTGAAAAGAAGAGTTTAATCGTCTTGTGATGTTTCAGTGAATAATTACAATAATTTAACACACTGAAGGAACAAACACAACTCCAACAACACGTAACCTATACATTAGTGAATGTGTCATATTTGAGATTTGGGTCATCAGTGGATGAAACATTCAGGCAAACACAGCTCACATGGACTCAGGTGAAGGAAAAGGCCGTCAGTGAATCGTTCCCGGTTCGTCTGATCGACTAGTTTATATGCTCTGGGACTCTGAAGACAAATTTCTTTGCAATACGAATGAGAATAGAACGGCAGCGAAGGAAAACATTTCCATTAAAGCGTGTAACCTCGTGCCGCTGCAGCAGAAAGCCTTTGGGATCGTAAGAAAACTTCACCTGCTTTATGAGAGCATATAAACCTGCTGCCGGTGCCTTGAACAGACAGTCTGTGTGTGTGTGTGTGTGTGTGTGTGTGTGTGTGTGCAGTGTCGTTTTTATGCCACTGTCTCATTCTAAATTGTACGAGTGCACTCAAACACCCCTGTATGAAACCACACTGCTGATGGAAGCAGCTGTTGCTCATTAAATCTACTTTGTTGACATTCTTTCAGGCATTTTGTGCAAATCTGCAGTGAGACACTTCGGTCATGGACACTTTTACTCGGAGGTCTTTGACATTGTTCTTTTTCCTGTGTTCTCTCCCGTATGTGGAAATCATTCAGTGGATAAACCTCCAGCTAAGCAACGATCAATGTTGTCTTTACATAAGTGTGACTGGCCTTTAGGTCTGCTTTTCACAAACCCTTTAAGCGGTCATGTACACCCTGCTGTTGCTCTTAACCTTGGCTAAAGCTCGCAGGGCAATTCTACCCAGAGTCCTGCATCCCCGACACCATGCAGAAAAAAGATTTTAAAAAAAAAAGAAAAGAAAAGAAAAACAGAAATTTGCAAATGTGTGAATTCATGAGATGAGACACAGGAGCTCAGAAGCGATGATATTCTTGCTTTGCGCAGCTTCTCCGAATCCATGTGACGTTGGGAAAAAGAGAACATCTCTGCCTTGTCTCCTCATATCACGTCCCATTGTGACTGGCTGCCACTTCGAGCAGCGGTGTGAAGACGAAGGCCGGCTTTCCAGCGGTGACAGTGGCGTCCGCTCCTGTCGTCTCCCGGTGGACAGTCAGTGCCGCCGGCTGTCCTCGGGCCAGTGTTGGTGTGTGTTTATATTAAGCGTTTTATTTTAGGGTTTATTTTAAGGCATCTGGTTGAGATTATAGGTGTGCATCAGGACCTCACTGTCCAACTAAAAGATTCCCAGAGGCAGAAGGTTTTTACTTTCATGCAGGTGAGAAACTTGCGGGACAAATACTGAACAAACGGTAGAAACTGCTGAAAGTGGTTGGATACTGAATACTCTTGGTGTGTTTAAAGTTTTGGAAAGAGAACCAACTAAATTTGTTAGAAAATGTCTTTGGCCGGGCCAAAGACCGGGCGATGTTTTCACCCGTCCAGTTTGGGTGAGCTTCAGCCCGCTTGCCTCAGATCCCTGTCCATTGCTAAACAGGAATCAGTAGAACCTGATCTGGTCTTCTGCTCTTTGTAGCTCATCACCTTTAAGGTTTGATGTGGTGTACTTTCTGAGATTCCTTTCTTCACACTACACTTGTAAAGAGTGTATCTTTGAGATATAGTAGCCGTCTCATCAGATCAAACCAGTCTGGCCGTTCTCCACTGAACTCTCGTCCAATGTGCAGGTCTGGCCACTGAGCCTCCAGGATGTTTATTATTATTACTATTATTATTATTATTATTATTATTATTATTATTATTATTATTATTATTATTATTATCACATAATTCTATGTAACCTCTGTAGACTGTGTGTGAAAATCTCCATTCTTAAACCAGTCTGTGACTGTGCCGTGGTGAAGGTCATGGAGAGTACATTACCCAAATTATGATGTTCAATGTGAACATTAAATGGAGCTTTTATTTATTAACACTATAGTTCATTAACTGTTTAATTTATATGTCCTCCTACAGCTGATTATAAGAGCTTCTTAGTCACATCTGAGTTAATATGTGTTCGAGGAAACATGTACAAAAAACCAACTTGGGAGAGACGGAAAGTCACCGAAAATGGAACGAGACATGCCAAAGCACTTTCATCGCTCTCCAAATCCGTTACAAGTCTCCTACTTCTGTCACCCCTCAAATCTGCCCCCGCCTCCGAGTTGCGCTGGTGCCAGCCATGCTGCCAGTTCAAGAGCACTGATGCCAAGTAGAAATGACACCAGCTCTCCCCACAGACTGACTTAATTAGAGCGGCCCCGTCCCCTGTGGCCCTCGCGGCATCGAGCACAAAGGAAGTTTTAGCCGTTTGGATGCGCATGTGTACGTGTGTGTTTTGTCATTCCATCTGAGGCACTATCTTCAGCAGATGCTCCAAAGCATTCCTGTCTCTTCTATTGAGGGCCAACATCATTAAACTGTCATTGAGAAGT
The DNA here is from genome assembly GCA_011419295.1 of Clarias macrocephalus. Taxonomy (NCBI): domain Eukaryota; kingdom Metazoa; phylum Chordata; class Actinopteri; order Siluriformes; family Clariidae; genus Clarias; species Clarias macrocephalus. The sequence goes on from JAAGKR010004110.1 coordinate 6,186, forward strand.
GACGCCACTTAATTATAGCAGTCCTCGATGTGCCTTTGCTGCAGGAGCCGCCAGGAACCGAGAGCGGCCTGCAGCGGTCACCGGAGCCGAGGGAGTGTTTTTACACCGCACTCAGCGCTTTTATCGAGTAAAGTGCTTCACACTGGGGCCACAGAACAATGACAATAGACTATCAAAGCGTTCACCTTTTTGATGCCAGTCAATAGGTATTTAATCCGCTCATCGATCTTATCAGTGTAATACCCCCATTGTTCAGCTGAAGGGAAGGAAAGATGCAAAGTTCCAGTCCAGATAAAATTCCTGTGTGTGTTTAACGCAGTCAGGTTGCAGACTCGGGACTGTGACCTTGACCTGACGGATAAACACGCACTGAGACAGTGTTTATAAACATCGTGTAAATTGTGCGACTTCACCAGTCAGCCGTCTCGTTTTCACAAGCCTTAGGACCTCGAAAGGGCCGCCATCTTTTTTTTTTTTCTTGTGGTGATGATGTTACTATTGCAGTTAGGCAATCTCTAATTACAAGTTGTTAAACGCAATCAACTCGCTCACAACACATAACACAACCCAGGAGAGAGTTTATTAGTCATCTGTTCAGCAGGCCTTTACGGTTACGCTATTAACAGCACAGAAAGGTTTCATGATGACCGCTGTGAAAACATCTGAAAAAAAAAAGTTTGAAATATAATGGCCGTGTGATTATTAGGATGACACGGTGGATAACACTTCCTCCGAGGGTGTGACAGCACGGACTGGGGTGTGTGTGCAGTCATTTGGATGGCCTGGTGAGTGTGTGTGACTCCCACAAGCGCTGTTGTGTTTGGAGTGTTTAGAGGTGGGGGCGATGAAACCATTTTCTCATTATAATTGCTCTCAACTGGTGAAGCTAAAAAGGTAATTAGAAGATCATTGACACACTGCAACTGGCAGCTGTAAGAGGAAGCGTGCCCACGGGCAGCGCCATGTGCAGTTAGAGCGCTGTACTCAGACAGGACCGGACTGCTCCACTGAACTACCACTGCAGAGAAAATCAACAGATAAGTTTAGTGAACGATAGTTTTTAAAGACTACACAATCTTCAACTGCAATTTCAGTGATCATGTGACCTCTATAGCGTCCGTGAACGTTCAGGGCTTACAGGAGCGGAAACTCAAGCCTTGAGCGGTTCCGTGATGCTTTTCTCCTCACCGCTGATGTCCAGAGTTCCTGTAGTCCTCGGGTTAGAGTTATGGTTAGGGTTACCCTAAACCTAACCCCAACCCTAACCCTAACCCCAACCCTAAACCCAACCCCAACCCCAACCCTAAACCTAACACCAACCCTAACCCCAACCCTAAACCTAACCCCAACCCTAACCCTAACCCCAACCCTAAACCTAACCCCAACCCCAACCCTAACCCTAACCCCAACCCTAAACCTAACCCCAACCCTAACCCCAACCCCAACCCTAAACCCTTGCATTATTATACTATAATGATTGGGCTCAGGTATATATGAAATAAATTAGATTTCATTTTAACCAATTATATAAACATGACTGAGCAAAAACCATCAAAGCATTTTAAAATTGTTGTCACACACACACACACACACACACACACACACACACACACACACACACACACACTAAACTTTATTTATATCATAGTTATACAATGACAGTTATAAACACTCTTATTCTTAAACATATACAATTGATCTTTTGAAAATATAAGCAATAACATATTTAAAATAATAATTTTTTTTATTTTTGCCGTATTTGCGCTGTCACATGGACGCATCACGACTCTTCTGGTTTACACACACATGGCTCTCACAGAGAAACACCATGTGCTATTACAAAAAAATTATAAATAAAAATAAAATACTACTACTACTAATAATAATCTAGAAATGAGTAAGATTTTGTCCAGCAGTATAATCAGTCCTCTCTGGGTTTCTGTGGTGTTTGTGATGCCGCATGATTGCGCAATAGCTTCTCTGGTCTCCACACCACATTCTGGTTCACGCAGGCAAAAAAATAGCACATCACATGGTTTTATGTTGTATTTATAACTATAATATAATAACAATAATGAGTGTGTTTGTGAGTTCTATGTTCCTTGCAAAGCCATTTTCATATTACTGTAGAATTCCTGTAAAATGTACGTTATTAAAAAATAATGATAACTTTGGTTCTACATGGCATAACCAAAACCCCCAAAGGATGTCATTTGAAGTATTTTTTCCCAGTCAGTAGCCAGTGTTAGGGTGCAGGGAATGTCTGTGGTTTATCTATACACTTTAATTTGCAATGTGTGAATACTATAATTTATCATCGGAAAAATCAAACAATTAAGTAATTAATGAATTAATCTAAGTGAGAAGTAAACACAGGTGATGTGATTCAGCCATATATAGTTTCTATTTTTAGTAGATATTCTTTAACTTCTTTATATTTATCTTATTCTACTATTTTATTTTCATTTTTATTCTTATTGCTGTATATTATGTAAATAATTGTTTCTTTATTTGTATAAGCATTTCACTTCATATCATACTGTGTATGACTGTGTATGTGCCAAATAAAATTTAAATTTGAGTTTGAATGCAGTACGGACTGAACCTTCGTTACTTTATTTTTATCTTACAGTTAGCAAAGCATTAGCGATACGCTAACGGATAGTTTTTCACTTTATAATCACACTGTCTGATTTGAAGATGTGTGATAGTGAGCACATGATGTTTCCTCTCTGTCACCTGTTATGAACTGAATGCATTTGGCAGCCGAAGCACAAATCCTGACTCCTTATAGTGGCTCTGTGTGCCGCTCATTTACTGTACATACTCTCATTCTGCCTGCGCAACAGAGCACAGGAGATGACTGAGACTGTGATCTCTGCTCCTGAGGCGGACGTGTCTGCACCCCTGTGTGTGCGTCTGGCTGCTTGTGTAATCCTGTCAAGGTTTTAATGTAATGGCGTGTTTATGAGGCTGTCGAGTGATCCTTGCATCGATATCCTTTGATATATATCTCACCTTGTGTTTAGCACAGAATGGCACTGTAAGCGTCACCGAGCGGTGCTGACCATGTGCACGCATCTCTATGTATGTCGGAGGAGCGGGAGAAGAAATTAAACCGGTACATTATGAACATGAAAATGAAGCAGCACCATGGCACCAGCAAAACTAACTCTCTGGGGACTTAATGTAAAAATGAATCACATTTTAGAGCATTATGTGAACCGTAAAACTTTAATCCAGCTCTCTCATCATCTTGACTGTTTTCATGTTGACGCTGTAGACTGTTTGAGCACAACAATGTTTATGCACGTTATTACAGGTACAGTATCACAGGGCTTCTTCTTCATACTGCTTTCACCAGCTTGTTGTAAATCAAGTCAATTCAATCCAGTTTTATTTGTAAAGCACTTTTAACTGTGGTCATTGTCAGAAAAACTGCTTTACAGAATCAAAAGAAAATGAGTTTTTATTAAATCTTTTTTCTTTCTAAAATTTAAATAGATTTCAGGCTGGTCAGACTGCGTACAGTGCTCATGTTTCATACACAGATGTAATAACGCTGGATTCAGTAGACCAGACCCAGTTCTCCTTCTGCTATTATTACAAAAAAAAAAAAAAAAAAAAAAAAAAAATCTTTAGGTTTTACTCTCAGATGTGACGATGTGTCAAAGTCATTTACCAGTAATGAGCTTGTGACAGCCCAGTTTTTATTTTTGCGTGGGATTTAATTAATGGCCCAAAGACTTTCCATTGTGCTTTGAGCAAATGACTAATAAATCAAAGCGAGAGATTTGTCAGGGAAGGAACATCTGTTTCTTACAAGCATTAAAACACGAGTGGCGCTGGCCCGGGTTGTGACCATGCGAGGCTGTAGGAGTCCTGCGCTCCGAAGCTTCTTCATTTGCTGCTCCACTGAAGGTGAACAGGGAGCTTTCTAATGGGCCTGTGATGTTAATAAAAGGACAAAAAAAGAGAACTAGAGCCACTCGCTTCCAATTTCAGGGCCCTCTTTTGCTTTTGGGTGCCACTGTCCTTAGTCCATGGTTTGTTAGCTAGGGCACCTAAACTGCCATGTCTGCGCTTTTACTGGATGATTAATGCAACTAAATGAATTCATAAGCTACAGACAATAAGAGCTCATTTTCTTTCAGGTCCAGCTGCATGTCCGCCGTGTACAAACAGCATTCGTTCGTCTTTCACCTGCTGGAAAAGTCGAAAACGGCGGCGTGGTGTGATTTTGGAGAATTGCCAGAGACCGGTGGTAGCGCTTATCCTGAATGCCTCTCGAACCCGTGCTCTGTTTTGATCTCCCACAGAGGGAGAATAAAATGGGTCACTAAAATAAGACATTAAAAATGTGCTTGAGTGCCATGACAGGCTAAACAGAGCCGTTTGTCTTCCTCGGCCGACTCACAGCGAAAACCTAGTTAACATCTTTCAAATGTTTCATCTTTTGACTTGATTTAAAGATTTCCCTGCAGCTACTGACAAAGAAAAGTTAATAGGGGCCAGTTACTAACACAGCAACTCTACCTACAAACTCTACATTAAAAGCGACTCATGTGTCTCGTCTGTGTATCATTCTGAATATACACACTGAATATCACACATTTTGCAGACTGCAGCAAGAAATATTGGGAAACGTCTCTTTCTTCATGCGCTGCGTCTCAGTAGACGAGGGAGGTCACAAGAGCGTGGAATAAATCAGAATTTAGGATGTACCACTTCTCTGAAAGCTCTTACTTTTACTGCAGGGCCATGGAAGGTAATGCCCCCACGTCTAAATAAAAAAGAAGTCATTTCATAGCCATTCATCAGCTTTCCAAGAGAGCAGACATTGGTTCCACTCTCTGGTTTAATTGTTAATGCTAATTGCTATTTATTGGCTCAGATGCAAATGATAGGCCAGCCAAAGTGAAATTTTATGATGAGTGAACTCCCCCTTTCGCACAAATTGAAAAAGTGAAACAAGAGAAAGATGAAATGAGGCGAGGAAGGTCTTAATGGCGGCTTTTTAATGGGGAAGGCAAAATTAAGACTGATTTACGTGGTACGATCCCCTGTTTCCCCCCATCAGCCCATTCGGCAGAAAAAATGAAAAAGTAATTGTTGGGCTTTTTTGACGTAATGCCTCGAACGGTTATTTACCGAGTGAAATTAATCACTGTTTATCTTTTATTCACACGGAACATGCTCCATCAGCATTGTGAAGTCCATCACTTCAATTTAGTCACATTCAGTTTACCCTCATTCAAAGCAGGGGGGAGTTTCGATTCCCGTGAAGCGTGTCCTAATTCCTCAAGTTAAGTGACTTGCAATTGACTAAAATGTTTTCTGCATTGGGGTCATTATAACTACATCTCTGCATTAGAAGCACCAACAGCACACAGCCAGGCCAAGACACAAACCATTTCACAAGGGGCTAATGATTGCTCTGCACCAGGCAGGGAAAAGATTAAATGAACTGGATTCAGGAAAAGAACTGTCCAACACATTATAAAAACCTGGAAGGATCTTTGTAGAAGAACTGACGTGGGAAAAAATGACTAGCGATCACTTAAACACTTAGTGAAGACATATGGTAAAAAATGTCCAGGAGAAACCAGAGCTGGGTTTAATAGTGAAAGTAAGAGATTGTTTACTGACAATTTAATGGTCTACAAATGTCTTTTTATGATTGTATCCCTCATTCTTTTCTCATCCAGAAAGCACCTTACAGTCAGCTGTACTGTGGCGTATTCAGATTCTCCTCACGCATGTCACTACATGTCCACTTACTACCACTTTATTGGCTATTGCACCTCATGTTCAGTTGTACTCTAGTTGAATTATATTATGCACTTCTCTGGGTTGTCATATATCATTTGCATTGATTGTCATCTGCACTTTCCTAACCCTAACCCTAACCCTAACCCTCATTCATCTTTTACGTTTTACACTATATCACTCAGTAGTACCGTACTCGGAAAATTACTCTGTCGATGGTACAGCGGTAAAAAGACAAGAATCCTGGAGCACAGCTAGGCCTCCTTTAGGCTTCTTAGAAAGCAGATGCCCTGCGTGTCTTTTTATCCAGAAACGACAACTTCAGGGACCAGTTGAGGGTCTCAGAGATGTGGACTTCAGCTTCGTTGATGTGAATGCGTGCGTGAGTGTTCTTCCCAGCCCGTCTGAAATGAACACTGCCATCCTTTGTTTTTTGGTGTTGAGTTTCTGGTTGATGTCCTGACACCATGCCACTTGATGCTGGATCTCTGATCAGACCTAGACAATACACATTCCTGGGGAACACCAGTATACAGGACAGGGTGAGACTGGTGGAGGTGAGGTTGTCCAGTGGAATAGACTGTGGTCTGTTTGTAAGGAAGTTCAATGCTTATGCTAAGATGTTTTAGCTTGAAGACCAGTTTAGAAGTTCTGACTGTTAAAAGTTGAGCTTAAGTCAGTGAACATCATCCTGGTATAAGTGTTTGGAGCTCAGTGGCATCCTCTGTTGACTTGTTAAGGTGAAAGGCCAACAGGTGTGGAACAAGAGTGGAAGGAAGACAGATTTTTAAGGTGAGTGATGACCATCTTTTTGAAGCACTTACATAAAAAAAAAAAAAACAGAAGAATAAAATCAACTTCATGCTACTTCCTTTGTGCCTTGAGTGAATCCTTGTAGTCTATAGCAATGTTTAGATGTTCAACTCCCACAATAACTTAAGAATTTTATAACTTCTGGATAAAACCATTATAAAATCTTGTCCAAAGTTTTTCGGAAAAGAAATAGATGTATTAAGACAGGAAGCGCTCCCCTGTCTTAATACATCTATTCATCTACATCTATCCACCTTGAAATGAGATCTGCATCATTCATTTGTTCTTGTAAACTTTGAGTAGTTATTGTAAACATCCTTTGTTATATACAGTAAGCTTCTCCGTAATGTCCTCTCCCTATCTCAGGACCCGTTTAAAATGTTCTGTGACCGAATTACCATGTACTGCTGTCAGCCCCTAATCACTGTGATTAAAGGAGCAATTCCTAGGCACAGGCCTCAGGCTCCAGCGTGAACGCCAGCCTCTTGGGGACCGACTTCTTTGGCAAGAGGGCATGCATGAGGTCTCTGACAAGCAAACTCAATGGAGCGGTCAATCCGTAAGCACGCACAGATGAAAGGCAGTCTCAGGCTAATCAAGGCCACTCGGAGCTCTTCATGCTTCTGTTACACCCGCTGAGGCTGTCAGCTCTTATCCGTGCATGTTTACCATATCCTTTCAGTTGCACCTATTTCAGTGATTAAAATCCTTGGAGCGCCACTGCCAGGTGCACGCCTTGCCAATTAAAATTCAATCCAATCGTGTGACGGCCATAAAGGGCTGTGATTCCAGGAGGGAGAGTGGGTGCCGCACCATGTGATCTGGGGAGGTTAATGCAGTTAGAGTTATTTCACAGTCCATTAAGGAGCTTATGTTGACCCCATGACCTCCGAGCCAACAACACCGAATCCATTATCATCACAATGGAAGGGCTGCTGCACTGGCTGACATGACAATGGGCCTGGGAAATCCCAAGTTAGCACTTAGCAACAGTGAAAAGGCAGACACCTTTTTCCCCTTGTCCTCCCTTCTCTTTCTCTCCTTTCTCTTCCACTGGTTTTGTGGCCGGACTATTAAAACAGCCAAACTGTAATTTGCATCATTATATTTTCAAAGGTACAGAGAAGGACACTAAACCTGAAAAGTGAAGGAAATGCAGTAGAGGGGGTTCAGGCCGTTTGATTGAGGTACGTACATGAAAAACCCCAACGCTAGTACGAGCTATAAGTGACCAAGTGTGTGAATTTGAATATCACAGGCTGTTGACACACATCTGTAAGAGATGGATCCAGACAAAGTTATCAAGTTCAGAGGGTCAGTGAACTTCCTGTTGGGATCTTTTGTTAAAATCTGAACGGTTCGAACGTTTTAAAGAAGTCCGTACGTCTGTCAGTGACGATCCCGGTCGAGGTGACACGGAGATCACTGCAGTCGTTCCCGTGAACATTCAGAGACTGGAACGCCTGATCACTGTAAACTGCACACGCTTGCAGATTACAGGAACATCCACCGTACAGTCCTGACCTCGCTCCAAGACATTTTCACATTTCTCAGCGCGTGCAACATGTTTGGGACATTAAAGGAGTTCCTGGGAGGCCGGCGTTTTAGATCCGATCACGGGATGGAGTCAAAGCGCTAGTGAGACACTGGGATAAGTGCATCAGTGTATCAGGGGATTATATAGAGACATAAAAGTCTCTGTTTACTCTCAGGACTGTGTTCTGTTATTCTGTACAATCAAAAGTCCCGCTTTGACCTGAACACAAATCATATTTTCTTAGACTGAAGAACATTCAGTTGTGTACATGATGTGCATTAAAAATTTTTTTTGTTTGGTAGACAGCTTAAACAATAATGACCCGGACGTAAAGCATTTCAAATCAGTTTAATTGTTTGTCTTTATTTTACAGCCATAATGTTTTGTCGAGTGTGTTTACTCACAGTCACCATGACAACACTCTTCAGGAAAGTTTTTTGTTTTTTTATTAACTTTATAAAGTGGTTTTGCTTAAAAAACCTTTTCTAACTGAGATATGCTGTACTGTAGGATTCACTCTGTAGGATATGAAGCATTTCACTTCACATCATTCTGTGTATGTGACGAAGAAAATTTGAATTTGAATTAGAATTTATACAGTAATGTACCATTAAAGGATGGCTGAGAGGGACAAACCAAAACTACTTTCTAATTTGAACATTTTTGCCTAAAAGTCATTCTTTTTGACGATGATGATAAATGTATTGGTGGTTAATTGCCGTTACCTTATACCTTCCAGAGAAGAAGCCCTGCACTAAGTGCTTTTTTATTGGTAGAATAATATCCTATTCATTGCTTATGATTGATGGAGCACATGTAGCGGTTCTGCCCCGCGCCATCAGTCCAGCACAACACCACACACACATACACAGACACAGACACAGAGAAAGCAAACAACTCACCTAAACACGGAAAAACAGTCATTAAAATTATGGGATGTCCCTGAGTAACCCTTCTCAACCCCAGATCCCTGATTGCGACTGCATCCCCCTTGCTGAACCCCCCCATGCCCCCTCCACCCTCCCCCTGCAGGAGTACTCCATCCTCTCTCCCCTTCACCTCACCCTTGGCGGTCCTGCACCTCTGCCAAAACAGCATGGGATGTTTTCGAGTTGTGGAGACGGCGGCATGACAGTGAAATTTATATCCCTCCCTGTCCTCTTCCCAGGCAGTGTGTCGCCATTCTGGGACTTATCAATGTGATTGATGGGCGGGGTGGGCAGCAGGAGGGACCCCAACCTTAATCAAATCCAAACACCCTCAACAAATTGGACAGTGGTGGACTAACAAGTCTACGACCCCCAACACTCTGTGAAATAAATAAATAAAAGTATAGAAAACATAGTTCTTAACCAGTGCTGTAATGAAGACTAAGTTACAGTCTGGTCTTTCAGCATTTTCTTTTCAAAACCTCATTTGAATTAGATTAAGGTTAGGTTCCTTGCTTTAAATTAGGTTTAAGTTATAAGTTATAAGGTATCTTATAGGTATAAGTTCATTGTAGTATATACATTTTATATTATTAGACTGTAATGTTTATGGCCCATTAGCAGTGCTGCTGATAATGAAACAGTGCCTTTGCTCGGTCATTGTTTGATCGACTTTGAGTGTATTTCTCTTTTCATTCAAGTGCATTCAACTACTCACAATGTAAAGTGTCACATCCAGCTAGATAATCACACAAAGCACATCTCCCATCTGCCCTGTATCTGTCTTCCCAAATCGACTGTGCCACACACTTTTTCTCCTTTTTTTCTCGTCACTATTTTCATATTGTTTCTCAAACCTGCATGACAGACAGTTTTTCAATCACCGCTCCATTCGGATTGATTACCGATAACCCAACTCACATCCCACAACGTCGCTCCATTTTCCAGTTCATGTCCTGTTCAACGCTTTTCTCTTTGGTTCCAACATCCTGCCGTCTTTCCTCTATTAGCATTAACATAACAAACAACTCAATCAATTAAATGAAATCCTTCCACATCGGGCTTTGTGCTCCTACTCCCTATTATCATCAAAACAAATGTTGCCCTTCCATCTTTTTTATACAACATGGTTTACAAGGATCTTGCATCGTCTGATGGAAAGACTCACTGATGTGATCGTAAGTGTTGGACAGACGGTGTATCCCGGTCAGGGTTGAGGTGAATCGTGAGCTTTTCCCAACGGCACTAAATGGCAGGGAGGGAAAACACACTGTCTGTGACACCCGTCCATTGGAGAGCACATGTACAGTACAATAACATAATGATAAAACATGTGACAGAGGTACGAGAGAACGGCCTCGCTGTTACAGCAATTCAAGTACAATTACAAAAACCATATTACAACTTGACCTTAACAAATGGACAGCTTAAAGCTTTTTATTTTCTCCTTCCTTGTACATTTACTCCTTGGGGATTGTTTTCTTCCATAAATAAGTGAGAATGAATAAGAACAGCTGTACGCCCGGAGATGAGATTGGGCCACGCTCAGCCCAGTGATTCCCTGAGCACCAACACACAACCCCTGTATCTCACTGCACTGATGGTATCTGTGGGTAGATTGATGGGTACCCCCGGCTTGGCCATTTCTGCAGAGAATGGCCAGGCTCCTTTGCCTAATGATGGTCCATCCATCCTGAGGCTGAGAACGCAGAAGAGGGCCAGGGAGGATGGGTAAGCTGCCTCTGATCTCTCTCTTATTTGGCAGTCAGCACAGTGTTCATGGGAAACCCTCAACAATGCACATTAATATTATATATAGATACCCTTGTCAGGGATTTACATCCCTTGATCTGAAAGAGGCAGGGAACAAGGTGTTGGTGGTGTGAGGGTGATTAATTGTTTAGGAAGATAGAAACCAAGGGGAGGAAAAGAAGTGGGAAAACACAGGCTGAAATTTATCATGATGCTTAAGATAGTTTATAAGTTTTGACACTTTTTAAACACTGGATTTATTATTACAGAATGAGTGACAGTGAGAGATTTCACCTTGGTTAAATATAATTACAAAACTCTTACTCAGTGTTCACCCAGCGATAGATGCTCTATAGATAGCTTTTCAATCATTTGTCTTATAGTAACTGCTTTATCTTGGTCTGGATCACTATGGATCTGGAGGTAGTCCTGGGAACACTGGGTGCAAGGCGAGAGAATTCACCTCAAATGGGATGACGGTCTATTGCATTGTTCCATTCACACACTCGCTGACACCTACAGGATATTTAGCCTTGCTAATCCACCTACCTGCATGTTTGTGTACAACTCCATAAAGACCCGAGCTCAGGATCACACCAGAGGCGCCGTTAAAACTGTGATGCAGTGCAACCATGTGAGTCCTTGTCACCAGTTTCCTTTATTTTTCTGTATGTATTAAACTATATGATCAAAACTATGTGGACACCTGACCAACACACCTACATATGCCCATAGGCATTGAGAGAGATGGTCCCTGCTCCACTTGTCTGGGAAGCTTACACCTACACTAAAGTGTGAAACATGGCTGTGGGGCTTTTCATGGTCATTTAGCCACAAGAGTATTAATGAAGTTAACTTGAGGCATCTCAGGTCCTCAGAGCCTGCGCAGACCAGCTAGCACCTGTGTTCACAGAGATATTCAACCTCTCCTCTTCTCAGTCGCTGATCCGCACATGCTTCAAAGAGTCCATCATTGTTCCTGTCCCAAAGAAACCCCATCCTGCTACCCTCAACGACTATAGCCCTGTAGCCCACTACGCAGTAGTGATGAAATGCCTTGAGCGGCTTGAGCTAATTCTCTTCATAGACTACAGCTCAGCTTTTAACACCATAACTCCTTCCACACTCACCACCAAGCTGGAGCACCTGGGACACAGCCTATCTCTGTGTCAGTGGGTCTCCAACTTCCTGACTGGCAGACCACTGACAGTAATGATGGGAGGACATGTCTCAGCCTCCCTGACTCTCAGCACTGGAGCCCCCCAGGGTTGTGTTCTGAGCCCCTGTTGTACTCTTTGTACACCTATGATTGTGTGGCTCCTACCAACTCCACCACCGTCATCAAGTTTGCTGACGACACCGTCGTGGTGGGCCTGATCGCTGACATCTCTGACTACCATCTCAGACGCTTGAGAGACTTTAGACTGCCCTCTAAGGTGCTCAGGAACTTCTACTCCTGCAGCATAGAGAGCATCCTGACGGGAAACATCTCAACCTGGTTCGGGAACAGCACCATGCAGGACAGACTTCCTGCAGGCTTTACGGGCTCTCAATCACAACACCACATACTGTAGGACTTAACACTCACACACTTGCACAATTTGCACACCACAGGACTGCGGACTTTGTGCTAGGACACACACATTACACCCATACATTCACACATGGAACATTTGCACAACAGTATACAGTGAACTTGAACTGCACTCGCACACTATCTGGCCAATAACTGGACACGGTTCTACACTGCATTACATTACATTTCAACTATATTTCATTTGACTATATTTTATAATTTTTATTATATATTCTTAATTTTTTAATATATATATTAATTTTTTAAATCTTATTGCTTTTACATTATGTACATTTTAAAGTTTTTACTTCTCTTACTCTTACTTCTTTCCTACTTTCTTTTGAAATCTTGAGGTCATCAGCAGTCGTATAAGCATTTCATTTCATATCATACTGTGTGTGTATGTGACGAATAAAATTAGAATTTGAATTTTGATGTCAATTAAAAAGCCTGATCAAAACTGGGGTCTTCCCCTCCACAATCAGAGAACCATTTCATAATGAACCTCACTTTCTGCACAGGGGTTTTGTCATGTTGAAACAGTTTGGTCTCCTTGGGAAGGTCCAAACTCAGTGTGTGTGACGATGGCCATTCAGTGACCATAACTATTTGTAGAAAGCATATATTATATTATATTATATTATATTATATTATATTATATTATATTATATTATATTATATTATATTATAATTTCACTGAAGAAATGTGGATGGAAAAAAAAAATCTGAAACAGGAGATCACAGATAAACACTTAAACACTTGATGAAGTTACATAGTAAAAATGTCTAGCAGAAATCAGAGCTTTTTGCTCCCCCCCCCACACAGTGTGATGAGAACCATAAGGAAACCACTTTTTAGTGAGACAAAAAAGTCTTCAGTTTGTTAGAGATCATAAAGTCTGGATTGTGGAGTGATGTATAAAGGTCATGTGACCTGATGAGTCCAGACTGAGTCTGTCCCAGAGTGATGGGCGTGTCAGGGTGAGAAGGGAAGCGCATGAAGCGATGCTCCCATCATGCATAGTGTCCACTGTACAAGCCTCTGGAGACAGTGTTATGATCTGGGGTCGCTTCAGTCGCTCAGGTCGAGACTCAGCAACGTTATGTGGAGATAAAATGAAGTCACATGACCACCTGAATGTCCTGAATCACCAGCACGTCACATCTATGGAGGGTTTCTTCTTCCCTGATGGACTCAGAGTGTGAGAGCGGCTCTGGAAGCAGGAGGAGTCATTTACACACACTTACACATAGACTATATCTATATATTAGCCTGTGTGTCTGGTTTAGGGGTCAGGCAGTGTATGATATTGTTCTGCTGTTGTTTCTCTGTTGTCTCATAAAGTTTTTACATTCTGCATTTCATTCTAACGCTAAATATTTGACACAAAATGCAGCTAAGACTATAAATATCATTTTTATTATGACACCAGTACTGG
>JAAGKR010004110.1:25000-36526 GCA_011419295.1 Clarias macrocephalus
TCGAGTCCGGTTCCTCTCAAGGAGGATTGCCATCTTCCTATTGCCATCTCAGGGCGTTTTGCCTCAGCACCGTCGCCCTCGACTTTCTCTTCATGGACGATCTGATAGTTATAGTCTATACTTTGTAATGAGCAAGAGTCATATATGTGTGTGTATAATGTGTGTATATATATATATATATTCTTTCATTCTTTGGAGTTGTTGTGTTTTGACTGTGTGTTGTGTGAGAATGTGTGTGGGTGGAGTTATAGGAGATCTCCTGTGACTTGCCCATTCGAATAGATTGAAGCAAGCTGATTGGACAAGATGGGATCCCATTTTTTAAAAAACCCACCGATGACCGCGGTCCTTCTCTCTCTGCCCTGCCACGCCCAACTAGACCGTTTGTGTGTGACCTCGAACTTGTAAGATGTGAAGATAAAATGTTCAAATCTGATCTGTGACCATCACTGAATAGAAAATGTTGACACTTCAGTTCTATTATTAACTAGAAAAATAATCTCTGTATATATTGAACACTTTGCAGCCTCTGAAGGAGTGAGAAGCCCCTTTTATTTTACTTCTGTATTTTTCTCCTGTTTTTTTGTTTAGGAAGTTAGGTTAGACAATTGTGAATTTTATTTTATATTTGATTTTGACTAGGCAAGCCCAGGGCGCGGTAGAGTATTTTTGTTTGTTGTTTTGGGCATTGCTCAGCTCTGAGTCTAAATAAAGGCTACATTTACTTGGGAGTGGGAAGGTGGTGAGAGGCTTTATTATGTTATGCCCATTACACCCCTAGGTAGCAACTAGGTAACAACTTTTTTCCACACATGGTCTAATTTATTTCCATAAGTTATTAAATGCTGTACCAATGACTGCTGTTCAAATCACTATACAAATAAAATAAAATCGAATTGAATTGAATATTTTCTACCATAAGGTAATACTCTAGTACATTGACCTTATCTATAGTCTTAATCTGATGAGGCAAACAAAATATAAATCAGATTTTGGTTTTTTTTTGTAACAAAATTTATTATTATTTTTTTTTCTTGTATAATTTTTTTTATAGGGCAATGTTTCTTTCATCATTGCATATAGAGTTTATTTTATGTAAAATGTTTAGTATGAACATCATATTTTGCAGGCAAACACATTATATTTTGCAGAATAGTTTGGACTAGATTTAGTCATTTGTCAGACAATAAAGAGACAATAATCATTATGTAGTTAATAATATATTCATATGTGCTTAGAGTAATCATGCTGACACGTACGGTATATTTCTCAAGAGTCAACAGTTGAAAGTGAACTCCTGCTCACTCTCAGACGGAGCGCTCTGACACCACCGACACTGTAATGGATCAGAGATCACCCTCCCTAACTGGGATGCGCTAAATGTGTTAATGCTGTTCCTCTCCTGTATTACATCCTGGATACAAACTCGTCAGTTGATGCCTATGGCGCACCAGAAGTTCCAAAACTTTCAGACTGCACAAAGTGGCTGTAAATGAGATAGAGGCTGATGAGTTCAGCGCCTGAGTTACTCAGTGAGAGGTGCAGTAATGAGAAACAGCGTGGCTAGCCAAGTAGCACAACACAAAACAAACTGCACAACAGGGTCACGGTAATTAATCCCCCCTCCATCCACTCACTCAGACAATGACAAACTCTCTCCCTTTTGTCCTGACCAATGCCACAGGCCTCTCCCCAAAAACACCAGCCCACTTGAGATGGCAAAGGACGTCTGAGTTGACAAAATGATGATTGTAGGTATCCCAAATCTGTCCCTGCTAATTTCATGTGGAATCAATTAAATGGTTTGGAGGGGGGCAGAGCCTCCCCTGTCTGTGATCTCATCTGTTGTTTAATGCAATTGTCCACTCTGAGTCGTGCCATGTGGTGCATAATAAAGTAATAAGACTAATCTGGTTTTGCTGTTACCCCTCCAGAACGACACGGCAGTTATTGTATTAGATACGTAATGAGATTCCGCACTCCATCAACACGGTCGCGTGCTAAGCGCGGATGCCTCTTTCTTCAGACGGGAAAAAAAAAATCTCCATTTACATCCAATCATTAGTTTTATGCGAATGTGCCCTTGAGCAAACTGCCCCTCTTGCCTTCACTCGCTCGCAAACATTATACTTGCACATCAAATGAACATCTCACACACACAGACAAGGGCGTGCCCTGTGCTTTTAATTAACGAATGACTTAATCAATTTATTCATTCATTCATTCATTGGATCTCAGAAACACTGGATGTGAAGCAGGAGTCACAAACATTCACACCTTTATTCACACGGAGCAGCTAGAGGGAGGAAACCAAACCTGGAGGAAACCCCTGGAGACTCAGACAGCAACCCAAGTTCAGGATGAAAACATGATTCCAGGTGGCAACACTACCCGCAATGCAACCGTCACACTTTTTGATGCTGTATATATTAATAATAGCTGAAAGTTTAAGCCTGGAAAATTCAGCAATAAAGTGTTTAAGTTTGCTGTATTAGTTTATGGGTGGTGTGTACAAAAATATTAACTGAGGAATAAAACACAACGTGACAGTCAGACAAGATGGTGTGGTGCAGCTCAACGTCAAGCAGACATCAAGTGGATTATTTTCCTACGACATCATCTGCAAACGTTTTATTTTCCTTAAAAAAACAATTTTCAATATTCTATTTATTATTGACTGAAATGCATTTTTACTAGTCTATAGATTTAAACATACTGTACATTGTTGTATGTATTTTCTGTTTTCATGCATGTGATAGTATTTACTGTATAAACCGGGATTCCTTCAGCAACCAACAAACGTATTTGATGAGAATTCTGCCAAAATGTTATTGTTATTATTAAACTGATTCATGATATTTAGATTATTATAATAGTTGCCTCATAAAGTACATGTACAAGAGCCAGATATTTGATGAGTAACAGCACTGATTTTGTTATTTGCACATTTTATCACCATTTCACAAAATTTTACACCCATTCACAAAAGTGAGTACATCCCTCTAATTTCAGCAAAAAATTTATTATACCTTCTCAAAGGACAATACTATAGAAATGAAACTTGGATATACCTTAGAGTAGTCAATGTGCAGCTTGTATAACAGTATAGATTTACTCTTGTCTGAAAATATCTCAACATACAGACATCATTGTTAAAATAGCTATATAACAAAGATAAGTACACACTAAGTTATAAGAGCTGTTCAAGTGTTAATGAGCAGAGTCACATGACCTATTTATCATGTCCACGTGTACTGAGTACGTCTCCAGACCTGAACCCTATTGAGCACCTGTATGGCGTCCTCAAGCGGGCGGTGGTGAAGCGTCGTGTGTCTGACATCCAGCAGCTCCGTGATGTTGTTATGGAGGAGTGGAAAAGGATCCCAGCAACAACATGTGCAGCTCTGGTGAAGTCCATGCCCAGGAGGATTGAAGATAACAATGTGCTGCTCACACATAGTCTGCATGTTAAGTTATTGTTAGAGGGCAGTAAATCTGTACTGATAAAGAAGCTGCACATTGATGACTCTAAAGTATATCCAAGTTTCATTTCTATAGTATTGTCCCTTGAGAACATATAATAAAGTGGTTTATGAAATGTGAGGGGTGTACTTACATTTGTGGGGCGCACTAACTTTTGTAACATAATGTATGTACAGTAGGCTGCTGCTCATGGTACTGCATCCAACCTGATGAACTGTTACCTGCTAGTGCTGGTTGTGTCACGAACTAACCGGAGGTGGACCAGAAGACTACCATGGCTGAAGTGGTGAAGGGTTTGAGTTGGGTCGTGTGGAATACCGTGTGGATCCAGAGATCCGCAGGCAGCTGGAGCCAGTAGGTGACAGGGTTGATCCGAAGGGTGACGCGGTAGGGTCCAATGAATCTTGGTGATAGTTTTCGTGATTGTTTGCAGGTGTAGGTTTTTTGTTGATAGCCAGACCTTGTCACCAACGTGGTACAATCGTCCCGGTGGGTGTCGACGGTGATGTTGAAGAGTGTAGCGGGTGTTGGTGCATCGGATGGTGTTGGTTACTTGCTTCCAGAGCCGGCGACACTGGCAAACCAACTCTTGGGCCAACGGTACTCCAACCTCCGGTTCTTGATGGTCGAACATCGGGGGCTGGAAACCGTAGCATACCTCAAACGGGCTTAGGTTGGTGGCGGAAAATGTGTGGAGGTTATGGGACAGTTCAGCCCAAATGAGGTAGCGGGCCTAGGAGCACTGGCGATCAGCGATAAAGCAACTCAGGTAGCGCTCCAGTTGTTGGTTGGTCCGCTCCGTCTGACTGTTAGTCTGTGGGTGGTAGCCGGAGGACAGACTGCAGGTGGAATTGATCAGATGGCAGAAGGCTTTCCAGAACCGGGACGTGAACTGGGGCCTTGGACCTGGCAACCACTGGGCATGCCTGGACGAACTCGTCAATGTCCCTCCTCTTGTTGGACCACCAGAAAGCACATTGGATAAACAGCAGGGTGCGTCGCCTCCCGGGGTGTCCAGAAAGGGGAGAGGAGTGTCCCCATTGGATGACGTCAGTCCTGATTGCGTCGGGTACGTAGAGTCGACTAGGCGGCACACCTGCCGGTTCAGTTCCCGCAGTCTGCACCTGGCGAACCCTTGTTTCTGAGTCCCAACTGATTGGTGCGAGAATTTTGGTAGGTGGTAGGACAGGCACGGGATCCACCCGGGGGACATCTTCCTCGTGTTGCCGTGAGAGGGCATCAGCTTTGGTGTTCTTGGACCCCGGGTATGACAGGTGGAAATTGTAGTTTTCAAAGAACAGTGCCCACCGCGCCTGTCTGGGGTTCATTTTCTTCAGCGTGCAGATAGTGATGAGATTTTGATGATCGGTCCAGACGATGAACGGCTCTCTGGTGCCCTGGAGCCAGTGTCACCATTCCTCCAAGGCCCACTTTATGGCCAGCAGCTCGCGGTCCCCCATCAAATTTCTTGGAGAAAAAACTGCAGGGGTGCAGTTTTTGGTCTGGACCTCGCTGGGAGAGAACGGCCTCGGTGCCCACATCCGAAGCATTCACCTCCACAACGAAGGGTTTGTCAAAATCTGGGTGAAGGAGGATGGGAGCAGTGGTGAAGTGGCGACAGTGTTTGTGGAAGGCGGAGATGGCGGTTGAGATGAAGTTGAAGGGGTGAGATGATGGGCGAGTTAATGGAGCTGCAATGGTACTGTAGTCCTGGATAAAGCGGCGATAGAAGTTGGCAAACCTGAGAAATTGCTGGAGTTGTTTAAGAGTCTTGGCTAGGGGACAACGACTCACAACTTCCAGTTTCTGCGGGTCCATGGCCACACCCTGGGACGAGATGACAAAACCCAGGAATGTGGTGGAGCGCTCATGAAAAGTGCACTTCTCCAACTTACAGTACAGCTGGTGGGCGAGCAATCTCTTTAAGACCGCTCTGACGTGCTGGATGTGTTCGTGATTGTTCGGGAGTAGATGAGGATGTCATCGAGGTAGACGAACACCCAGCGGCCTAACATGTTTCTGAGGATGTCATTAATAAACTGCTGAAATGCGGCAGGTGCGTTGCAGAGACCAAAGGGGATGACTAGTAGGCGCTCCGGAGATCCAACTTAGTGAAGATGAGGGCGTCCAGGCCAGAGTTGGTAAGAGGCAGCGGGTGTCGGTTCTTTATTGTGATGTTATTGATCCCCCGGTAATCGACACAGGGGCGTAGACTACCATCGCGTTTTTTTACGAAGAAGAACCCTGCGGCGGCAGGTGAGGAGAAGGGCTGGATGGTACCATGGCGAAGTCCGCTGGAAAAATACTCCTCCATTGCCTGCATCTCGGTGGAGCCTGGCTGAAGATCGATTGCCAGATCGTATGGGCGATGAGGAGGTAGGTGGGTGGCGTCTTTTTTCTTTTTTTTTTCTTTCTTTTGCAGAAAACTTCAGCCAGGTCCCGGTAGTCTAGCGGGATGTTGTCTGTGTCAACATCAGGCGGCCTCAGGCTCCCTAGAGCACGTCCCAGCCTCGGCCCATAGGCAGAGTTCGGTTCAGGTCGGCCCCCACTGAGTGGGTCATGATGTAGCAGCCAAGGGTGTCCGAGGATGATGGGTGGTGATGAGATGGTGGTGGTGTAAAACTGAATCTGTTCCTGATGCTGGTTGATGATGAGGGTGATGGGCTGGGTCTGAAAGGTGATGGGGCTGGAGGAGAGGGGCCGACCGTCGACTGATGTAATCGTTATGGGCTGGGATAACGGCTCGATTTTTACCCCCAGTTTTTTGGCGTATGAAGAGTCAATGAAGTTACCTGCGGCCCCGGAGTCGACGAACGCGGTACTTCCGACCTGTTTGTGGCCAAACTGGAGGTGAACTTTTACCGTGAGACGGGAATCATTAGTCAGGGTGGTGGAGAGTGAGATGGAACCCGGTGATCTACTGTCATTTCACTAGCTCAGTCTCTATAGAGATAATCAGGTACAGGGTCTGTAGAGGCCTGAAGACTATCCCAGGGGACTCGGGCAAACCATGCACAGGATGCCAGTTCATCTCAGGCACACAAACACGCACACACACTACAGCCAATTAGTCTAACATGCATGTCTTTGGACTGTGGAGGAAACTGGAGTACCTAGAGGAAACGTGCCAAGCACGGCAAGAACACACACACACACACAGATCTGATGTGCGAATTGAACCCCCAGCCCTGGAGACCACAGTGCTAACCACTACACCACTGTGAAATCAAATCAGTTACAGAAAAAAAGTGATGAGTTTTGTTACACTGCATCTTGTTAATTAAAAGATTTTTATAGATCATGAGAAACTTTACAAAAATACAAAATGTTCAAAAACTTCAGAACCATCAGCCTCGCCCTCAATCAGTTTTAGTTTCACTTCAGTACATGATACAAACGAATCCAACTGTTTCCATATCGAATTTGGCCTCTTATGAGGTTAATGGACAATAAGGTTCTAAACATTCTAAACCTTTGTGTTCTCTATAACAATCTGAATAAGCCTGATCACATGATAAACGTTCCTCTTGTGGTCACAGTGCTGGACCAAAGGGCCAAAGCACAACTGTGTTTAAAACAGTAACAGTGTGGAGTTTACATGGTTTAGATTCACACACAATATCAGAATGGAGCTGCCTAAATACACCACTGGCTCTTTAAGAAATCTCCCTTGTTTAGACAGGCAATAGATCATATCTAAAATAGAGTGTTTGCACATGGCGCTGCTGCGACAATCATTGCTAACTACTTGCCGAGGATCCTTGAAAGCTAAATCATTTTGCGATGCATCATTGAGCGTTTGCTTGTCTTGCCAGCAGATGGGTCCTTGTGGTCCATCTGTTGGAGGAAATGTCTTCAACAAGCCCCCTTCACCTTCAGCCAGAGAGACGAGAAAGCGTTTGAATATTCACACCATCAGAGGGTCAGGAGTTTGGTCACTGTGCTGCTTAACTCGAGTGCTAAAATTCTGGACACCAAATGAGGGGTCTTGCACCTGGCTCACTTATCACACTGCATTGCAGTAAAGTGTGTGTGTGTGTGTGTGCTTGAAGTAGTCAGACTGCACGCTCACTTACAACAGATTATATCGGCTCCCCTGGTAATTATGAGGCATGCATCTGCTGGAACCCAAGTGTTTAATGTTCTCATTAGCCGTGTGCCTTTTTGAAATTGTTACTGTTTGCAGTAGCGTAGTTTAGTAAAGCATACACGCAGACAGCACACGACTTTCCACCCGGAGGTGCTCTGGAATTCTACGCTTTAGTGATTTGACTGCTTTTATCATGATTTTTAAGTTCAGGCCGTCGTGATGGCCTCTTAAGTGGAAGAGTGTAAAGTGATGGTTTAAGTGTGTGAAAGTGGAAGGAGCGCGTATCCTAATGAGGCCAGAATCTCAGCTAGGTCAGTAGTCCTTGTGTCACACTCCTCAGTGGAATTCTGGGCTATAATCGACCTTCTCACGCTCATTCCTGAACCCCTGCATATGAAATGTGATTCTTTTGAGCACAGACTCGTAATGGCAGGCTCACCCCTTAACCTCAATTTAAGATACCATTGCATTATTTTAAGAAAAGGTCTTTTCGAGACCACTCCATGGTTCAGTGGCACTAAATTGATTCACGCTCTCTGTGAGTTTTTCATGTTATGTTAAATGGTGTCAAGCTCCCTGTTCTAGAAACATGCACTGTTTAACATAAGCAATTACTGTAAGATGTCACTAGTGTTTATTGCAAACACATGTCCATGATCCATTCATATTCTGACATGTACTTAGCAAAGAGGGAGAAAAGAGACCGGTAGGTGCTGGAGGGGCTCCGATCAGAACCCGTCCTGATTGGCTTCCCGTCCCTTTGTCCCGACCTACGGCTCTGCTTCCGATCTAATGAAGTTGTTGGAGTGTGGAGACTGACAGCTTAATTATCTTTTATGAAAGTCAGACAAATTGAACTGTGTCTTTCCATCAGTTCTTGATATATTTCGGTAGGTGGCGAGGGGTCCTGTGGCAGTTCTCTTGTGAATCTTAGGGATAATCTACTCTGGCTGCCTCTCTCACTCTTGTTCGCTGTCTTTCCCTTTTCACTGTCCACTAAATAGCAGCCAGAAAGTCTCTGTGTACTTTAACTTCCTGTCTCTCTTGCATGAGGGAGTCTAAATGTTCCTCTGTACAACTCATTTAATATAACTGACCCCTATACCTCCTCTCCTTTCTCTTTTGTTCTCTCTCTCTCTCTCTCTCTCTCTCTGTCTCCATCCTGACTCCAGCTCTGGCAGAGCCCGCACCTGACATCCATATGTTAGCTGACAGGCCTGGCCCAGTAAATGATGACTATATCTAAATGTTGATGAGCTGGAGGTGCGGACAGGGGGCTGTGTTTGTAAATGAAGGCTTGTTTGCAGGGGGGAGAGACATGGGAGTTCTCAGCTAGCTGGCAGATGTCAAACAGTAAAGAGGAGAGAGAGAGAGAGAGAGAGAGAGAGAGACACTCAGTGGCAGTTTGGTGGACAGGTGACCTTTCACCTGCCCACTGTGGTAGCCAGTTTACTACTACGCCAATGCTGTGCACTTTTTTCCCTCCAAAAATCAACAAAATAAAAATATATTTAAAAAAGGATTAAAAAATATGTCTGTAGGTTACTGATGGGTCAAAGGTCAAGCAGACATAATATACCTCTACAATATTGTTTAAAACACTGTCAGGACAGTAGCCATATACATATATTCATCTAAATGACATTTTGTGCATTTCAATTAATAATAATAATAATAATAATGATAATAATGATAATTTTTATACTAACCTGGCCACTCACAGCAAGAGCAGGATTACATCATATTTGTATCAGCACTGTTATGTTTGTAGATTATTATATGAGTGTTTTATCATCACCATCATTTGGCAATCCTGAATCGTGCTATTCCTGTGTAAATAACACAAAGTCGTACATACTATATACGCAAGATTATATCTATAAAACGCAATACGGCATCCGTTGTGTCTGAACACTTAAAGCACACACTCATGTGAGCGATCGACTGGAAGCACGTCCGCTCGCTCTCACATGTGGTGCCTGTTAGGTGGTGGAGCAGCTCGAACTCTTCGGATGCCCGTGGGCCACGAAGGCATTAACAGCTTCGCCCAGGTGACCAATAGCGTCGTGCTAACCGAATGAGCTGTGCTTTTTACCTTTCGGACCATCTGGTCCCGCTGTTGGAGCAGCCTCCCCACCTTCTCCCCGGTGGGTTTCTGTCTGAAAGGAGGAGGCAAGATGAGGGGCTGATGAGTGAGGCCTCCAGGCCCTCCATCACTCCTCGCCACCAGGAAGGCACCAGCTGTCTGCACTCATTTGCATTCTCTCTTTCTCCGAGTCCCCGCCAAAAAAAATAGCCACAAGTTTCCTGAGGTGATACAAGACACAGTTAGGCAGGATGCATCAGTGTGCGTGTATGTGTCTGCAGCTGGAGCAGGACAGGTCATAGATCTCAATTGCCATGATGAGTGTGTTCTCTTGTCTTGTGTTCTATGCAGCACAATGTGGAATATTAAGGCTTTGCTGTTACAGTTATTGCGATATGAAGAGTTGATATATGATATGCTGATAACTTTAAATGCACAATTACTGTTAAAGACACAAGTGGATGCAAGCAGACAGCGGTGGAGAGAGGGGAGGATTGAGTGAGGGATGGAGGTTGAACATGGTAATGCATGCTGTTGGCTCTCATTGTTGGACTCCCAGTGGGAGCAGCTCCCTCGGCCTCTCGCTGCCCTCCTCTGTCTGCGTGGGTTAGGCTTCTGACAGCTCGGCTGATTGATTCTCTGAGTGGAGCCAGGCAGGGGCGTGAGCCCACACACTGAGCTGTACCTGTCCACCCTGCCAGAACCCGGGGCGCCCGTGAGGGCCAAGGGTCACTGAGGGGGGGCAGCAGCTGGCACATTCCTCCCAACATTCACTGTCATCATCTCAATTTTTTTGCCCCTGTCAGATTGGCTGTCCTGGCCAGTTGACACATCCTGACCACTGTAAATACCAGGATGTCACGAAATTACATGAGAGAGAGATAGACGTGCCTTACTTTGGACACATTCATCCTTATTCAACCCTTTGTCCTGCTTTTGGGTGATACGTTCTATAAACGTTAAAAATAATTACAGATTCTCTCTCTGTTTGAGATTTGAAACATCAGCACATCCTGTCTATCAATACCGCCTCGTCATTCAGGCAGCTGACGAGTGCCAGAGGCGCACACCTGCCAATACACCTTTTTAAGACAGACACCTGTCTCTTTCTCATCCTCTACAAAGAACAAATGCTTGTCGCCTCCTGTTCTTATTGGTATTCATCACTGCTGTTGAATTTCATCCATCATCTGCAGGTGTTGGAAGTTACGATCTGTTAAAACACTCCTTTTCTTTCTTTGATGAAAATTCAGAGGATTAAAAGCCCGAAGAAAATATCTGTAAGGATGTGAGATGACTGCATGAACCTGACAGAACAACCTGCTCGTTATAACTTGGGTTGCTGGGGTGTATTGGTGAAAAAAAGGTGATCATTAACTGGAGTCCCTCATCCACAACTGCCACCAAATCATGAATTAGTCAGGGGTAAGATATTGGAGCTGAGGCCTTCAGCATTCAGCGTGGCAATCGAAACTGCCTGCTCGGATCTGCATGAGAAATGTAATTATGGAATCACCCAAGTGAGCTGTGCTACACATCTGGCATAGCATCTGGCGCTACCCTCATTGCAGCGCTCCTGCTCTGTTCCAGACAATTCAAATGCCATTCCTACAAGCACATTAAGCTTGCTATTTACTCAGCTCATGCTCTGCTTATGGAACAATAGAGACAATTTCATCTCTGTCCATTTTAAAGAGAAATCGTTTGTGTCGAATGAAGGCCATTTCATGTAGCGGCAGCGAACAATAAGATCAGATGCAGAATTTTTTTAAAAATGGAAAAAAAAAAAATTTTAACATTTTTTTTTTTAAATAATAAAATTTTTTACATGCATGGTCACAAAAAAAAAAAAAAAAAAAAAAAAAAA
>JAAGKR010004110.1:38741-51241 GCA_011419295.1 Clarias macrocephalus
AGCATTGATACACCATTAATGCAGTCCGGGGAAAAAGACGATTTAACAGAAACAAAAAAAGTCCGACATAACACGGGTTTCACCATTTAGGGAAAAAAGTGTAATTTAAAGACTTTTTAAATAATTTGAATGACTATTAAGTATATAATGGATTAGGGGGGAAATCATGACAGGCTAATTGGCTGCTGACTTTTTACTGTTTGCCATATGCCAACCATTTAATTAGCCTTTTAACACTTGTGTGTGGTTGTTAATATAGCAGTCATTTTTGCACACCTACTTTTTATGTTTGTCTTATATATATATACTTGAAAATCAATATGAATACCTATTTATGAATGAATAAAACAAAAATTGTAGCCATATGGTCTTACCTCTTAGTTTAAAGCTATTGCACATGCGCAGATTACCTAGAATTCTTTTAAGACGTAGGCGGTACCGGAATTTGCATAAATTAGACTCGCAGAGTGTGTGTGGTGATCGGCCAAGCCCCACCTCTAAAAAGTTCCGGCTCCAGACTTCAGGGGGCAGCATGGAGAATCCGTGTGAAGTACACGACCAGTCCAGCACATCAATTATGGGCCAAAGCTAAAACTTTGTGAGGCACCTATATACAGCCTCCTCAACACGTTACAAGGCTTTCCGTTATGGGGACGTGGTTTTTTGTCCCCATAACGTTTTTGGTCCCCATAACGTGACTGTGTAAACAGATCGATGTCCCCATAATGTGATGAATACCAACTCACACACACACACACACACACACACACACACACACACACACTCACGGTTTCATGGTGCAGATGGTAAGCATACACACTGCACAAATGGCCATGACGTGTCTTTTTTCACCACCCTGTGCAATAATCTCTAAAATAAAATGTGTTACATCACTCAACCAACACTGTAGTTTAGTGCTGCGACAGTTCGGTCTGTCTGTCTGTCTGTCTGTCTGTCTGTGTGTGTGTGTGCGTATAGAGAGTGAGACAGAGACTGAGTGTGAACTCGCACAGATAAAGTATGACAAATAAACAGTAATAAATAATAAAGTGAGACGATATATTCTCCATTTCACGCTCAGTTTACTCCACATGTCAGCGCTCTGCTGCTTCGGGATGAAGATGTTTCTGACCTCAGGACTCTGATTGGGCGTCGCCAGCACGTCCTTATCATCAAAGGTCAAAGGTTGTATCACACATGAGGAAAAAACAGAACAGCAGCATATAGCACACAGCCACGTGCTTTACGATATATTACCATTCGTACACAGTGCATCATTTATTTACATTTATTTTTCATTTAATTCATCTCCAGTTTCTCCCTGATTTGATCACTTTCAGTTCTGTAATGAAAATAAAAGCTAACATGCATCGCTTCCTCTGAGACACGTGACGCTAGCTGCAGCTTTTCAAACTGCTACTCATTTTATCCACCCCGTTCTGCGTGCGCCATCTCAAAGATGCACGTGATTGACAGCGGGAAAGAGAGTAAGCCCCTCCCACTCAGAATTTCCCGCTCTTTCCCATCAGATGGCTGCTACATCTTCATGATCTGCGCACTTTCCTTTCTGTAGAAGGTTCGTCTGCTGTACGCCGGAACATTAACGCGACCGGGACTAGCGAGGGAACTACAAGTGAAGAACACGACACCGCGTCAGGTCTATCGATTAAATCCCCCAAAGAGACTAATTACAGCCTTGTGCCCCAGATCCAGCTCCATTAGAAAAGAAAAAGAGAAAGAACCCAAACACGCTTCTGTGGCTTCTGGATCGGATCCTGTGATTGGATAAGGACTCGGGTTTGTGTAAAGCTGAGCATCGGAATACGGTGAAACAGCGATGCGCTAAACATATCAGTCATCTCGTTACGACTGCAAAAGGACTTTGCTGCAGAGAGTTTAATAAAACTTTTATTAGAAAAAGATCTGAGAATCCAAACGGAGGACGCGGCGTCTCGCGGGAGCGACGCTTTATAGCGGTTATATTAATATATACAGTTATAACTACAGTTAAAGGTTACAGCAGTGAGTAACTGTGTGTGTGTGTGTGTGTGTGTGTGTGCACAGATGTGTCCTGAGCACATCTGAGCATGTGTGTGTGTGTGTGTGTATGTATTTGTATATCTCTCTGCTTTTTTAAATTTTTTTTTATTAAGTGGTTCAGATTTTCTCCATTATTTCTGAGTTTTTGATGAAAAGAGAGAGAGAATAACGACGTCCCCGACCACACACACACACACACACACACACACACACACACACACACACACACACATATTGCTCCATTTAGAGGACCACTTGAACTGAGGCTCTATATAAACTCTACACTCTTTTATTTTGCACTGTTTGGAATGGCTGTGTTAATGCTAATGTTAATGCTAATGTTAATGTATCGCTGCTGTCTCACTCCGTCTGGTGTCTTCATTCACAGCCGACACGCGTTGACACTCTCACACAACCCTCAGAGTTCCCCGACTGAGGACGCGCCGAGTCTAGCCGCGTGATGCTGCAGATTAACACCTACGACGCGAGAGTTAAATCTCCATTCACAGCCGTAATTAAAAACCCACAGTGTACGTTTAACACCTTGGGCGAGCCGCTGACGCCTGGCCAGCTCGTTTTAGACTGGGAGTAAACTACAGTATCGTGTTGTTGTGAGAGCGTTGAGACGTCACCCGTCACCTTCTGCAGGTTTATTACTGGTCTGAAGAGTCCATAATTTACCTTCACAACGTATTTGTTAACATGACATGTGAGAAGGAGTCTCTTGTAGCAGGAGAGCAGTTTTTTTATTTGTCATTTTAACTGAGAGAGAGAGAGAGAGAGAGAGAGAGAGAGAGAGGATGAAAACACTTGTGCTGTGGCTTTACTGTACGTAGGAACCAGTCCGTGTATTTTCTTTTGTTATGTGCGAGCGTTCAACACCGTGCAAAACTACAGCCAGTTTAAACTGAGTTTGAAAATTTAAGGATTTGAGAAAACCAGGCAGCAGCACTGCGAGTAATAATAATAATAATAATAATAATAATAATAATAATAATAACAGTAGTACAGATGTCATGGCATTTGGGTGCCAGAAATATAACCGCTAATTCAAGGCTAACATGCTAATATTGACGCGAATGCACGATGGACTGCCGAGTCGTGTGAACGGTGGCTGATGTTAAACTCCTCTGCTGTCTTTCATTGTTTTACGCTCATAATGGTGATTAATAAACTTTCTGGACTTCAGCTGTGTTTGTTCATTTCATGCTGTTGTGTAACAGAGAATTTTAGAATTTCAGTAAATTTCCAGCCAGTGTTTTTTCGTAAGAAATATTCCTAACTGTTATTTCACGGTATGTTTTAGTGCACCGAGTGTGTAGTTGACCCACGGCGTGTTGCCTCACACACACACACGTGAAGTTCAACACAGAAGGACGAGAGCTCTGAGACTGAAGCCCTGTGCTGAGCTTTTAACTCACTTTCTTATCGTTACATATTCCACTACTTTTAAAACAAAGGAACATGTTTCAGAAAAGGCTTTGATCACAGTAATGAAGATTATCACCTGTTAGTCTTTCTGTTTTCCCAGAATCGTGTTCACCCACAGAGCTGGTGATTCATTTAATCAAGAGAACAGAAAATAAAACATCGATGGCGAAATCGTTGAGGTTTTGGAGGTTCGTTGAGGAACGTGTTCAGCTTGGAACATCGTCTCCGTTTGTCTGTCTCAGGCCCGTTGGTGCCCGGATACTCGAGAAGGAACTTAATAAAACCGCAGCGCTTTGTTAAACACTAATCAATAAACACAATAAACATGCTTTTTCGTTAGCCTTTATTTATTCATTTGTTTATTTATTCATTAAGGGTTTTATTTAAGTGTTGCTCAGAACCATAATGAAGTAAGAAGGAGTTTCGGGTTTCAGCCCCTTGGACAGAGCTGCATGCATTAATATAAACGATTCATGCATATAAATAAAGTTTTTTTCTCAGAACTGTGGTCCATTATAGGGCATAAATAAATAAATAAATAAATAAATAAGATCATCATGGAAAGAACAGAACCACTTTAATGAACCAGCGTCTCTGTTAGAGCCAACGTCAAACAGAATAAAAAAATAAAGTACAAAAGCATGAAGAAGGAGGTTTATAGCGCAGTGATGCTGTTTGTGTAAATCCCAGAGATCTGCTCATGTTCACGTCACATTAACAACCAAACTCACGCTGAAAGAACAAAAAGCACAAAGCCTGTAGTTCTGCCAGCATTTCTGCTCATCAGCGACTCGGTCTGCACTTTTTCCAGCACCGTGTGTTAATTATAGTTTTGTTTATGATGTTGGGAAGAGCATCTGCAGCCGAGTGAAGAACACAGTCCACACTCCATCGCCTCGGCAGTCTGGAAGGTGTTTCTGCATGAGGACACTTCAGCTGTGTGGAGGATTTCACTTTTACATTCATTCATCCAGAAACACTTTAATCCAGGACGAGTTCCATTCAGGCACCGAGCCACAGAGCAGGTATTATTAATTATTACCTAATTAACATTCAAATAATACAATAACAATCAGAGTAATAATTACTGTCTTAATAATAATTATATATTAATAATAATAAAGTATTGCTTACAATAATTCATTAATTATCGAATAGGTTGATGAATAATTTTTAGTTTTTAATAATTAAGTGTTTAAAATAAAATAAAAATATTGCTTAAAAATAGATCATAAAATATATTAAGATTTAGTTATTGGTTTTCCTTATTATTATTATTATTATTATTATTATTATTATTAATATGATTATATCAGTAGTAGTAGCAATAGTAGTATTTTCATTATTATTATTATTCATATTAATAATAATAATGAAAATAGTATTATTATAGTAATAGAAAAGTATTAATGATTAATTATTATTAATTATTAATAATAATAATAATAATAATAATAATAATAATAATAATAATAATAATAGCGGTTTTAACCGGTTCTTTCTGTTCTTGACTGGAGTGAAGATCTGTCACAAACATTCAGATCATTCAGATAAAATCAACTTCAGATAAAACATCAACTTACACCTGAAGAGCACAGTGTGTGATATATACAGTAGGTATACACATGTGATATACATAAATGATGATGATGATGATGGTGATGATGATGATGGTGGTGGTCACCTGGTCCAGGTGTGAGGTTCCCTGAGGCACTACTCTGATTGTGAGGTGACAAACATGTTGAGACACCAGTGCTGCGTGTGATCCAGACCGTGTTTATAGTTTATACTTGAGCACATGCTGGTGTAACACTGCAGCCGAACCACTTAAACACACTACTGTACTGACTCTTATTTACACACGAATCCAAATCTCATGGATACCAAACAAAGTGTGATACATGTTAAACTGATCAGTAAGATGTGATGGTCTTGAAGTCTCTCCTGCCATGCTTGTTATGGACACGCCCTCAAAAGCTCTTTGTTCTGCCCCAGTTTTACAGCACTTGTGGGTTTAGTTACCAGATCATTTGGCTGTAGACAGAAGTTTAAATTCTTATACACAGTTTGCAAAACAAGCGTTTCAGACATTATTAATCAATTCAGTTCAGTTCAGCTTTATTTATGTAACACTTTAACGGTGCTCTTTGTTGGGAAGCAGCTTCACAGAACAAGAAAGAAAAGGTTGGAAATACAGCGGAACCTCAGCATACGAATTTAATCTCTTCCGCTGGCGAGTTCTTAAGGAGAAATTTTGTAGAGCGAAACACATAGGAAGTATGTACAGTAAATGCAGGTACTCTGTTCCAGCAACCCGAAATATTACCAGAATGACCAGTTTACAACACTATAAACTCATACCCAAAAATTGCATATACAAACAATCAAAACATTTATAAAGGACACGTAAATGAAGTAAAATATGAAATAAATAGACATTAAACCTCACCTAACCCTTAATTCATGACTCCCCTCGGGACCGGCTGCTTTAAAACCCAAACTGAAAGCGGCTCCCTTTTCTTCTTGCTACCGTCCTCGCTAACATTCTAGTGACCCGCGGCGCTGCGTCTTCACCAAATCCTAACAAACAAAATTAAAAAACCACAAACTCACTTTGCTTGGCTTTCCACTGGTGCAATCAGTTTTTTTTGGAGGGGGGCAAACAAAATAAAAATGAAACTTTTAATACTGGCCTGTAAATAACCATTTATCAGGTGATTTTATTACTACTCGTATAAAATAAAGTCCTGACTCACATCACACCCAGTCAGCAGCTCCGCTCGCCATAAGAAGGGCTGGAAAAGACTCGCTGAGAATCACATGGTCCAATCACATGAGCCCAAATATTTAAAAACAATATG
Organism: Clarias macrocephalus; assembly: GCA_011419295.1. NCBI lineage: Eukaryota > Metazoa > Chordata > Actinopteri > Siluriformes > Clariidae > Clarias > Clarias macrocephalus. The sequence goes on from JAAGKR010004110.1 coordinate 45,074, forward strand.
ATTCGCTAAGAACAAAAGTGGGAGGGTTCGGGGCACACAGAGCTCCGCCCCAAGGATGATTCGACAAAATCCAATCAGAGCTCAGCCTCAGGTCACATGCTTTTCAAAAGTTTACGTGCTACATGGACACTCGTTTGTCCGGCGCCCCGCGTACACCAACACTAATGAACGTGATACAGTTTAGATTTGTTATAATTGCAAATAAATTATATTAAGAAATACAGCAGAATATTGTGACTAAATGACTTTATTTCATTATTAAAATTAGTAATTATTATGTTGAATAATTACATGTTAAAATGGCATTCTTCTCTGTCTCACTTTAAGGGGGGCGGCGCCTCTGCGCCCCCTATTGACCGGCCGCCACTGGGTGCAAACAAGTTTTAAACGTTTCCCAAACATACGCACAAATCAGCCGGGGTCCGAATCAGCTCAGTTCATTCGCTCGTATTTCATGTCCTTAAGGCGGGGCTGAGGTGTTACTGTAACTTTTAAAAGCGTGAATATATGTGTGTGAATCAGAACGATCAGACGGTCCCTGATGAACGAGCCGAGGGCGACGGTGCTGAGGGAAAAACTCCCTGACATGGCGTTAGGACTGTTGTTCTTCGGGTTATGATTCTACTTTTACCCAGTCATTAATACGTTGATCGTTAACACAACATAACTATGGACTGCTCTTAATTGCAGATGAATTAATGCAGTTAAAAACAGACTAGTTGTTTTATAAATTAATCATAGAGTTGTTGGTTGTTAAGCTTCTCTGAATCTGTCACAGCTATCAGAACCACAATCACTTCCACATTCTGTGTCGTTCCCGGCCCTGCTCCTGTCTTCCTTTTCCTGTCCTGCTCATGTTGTCTGCTGATCACCTGTCCTTTGCCTGCTTACCGTTTCTGATTTGTTTGCGGAGGCAAATTCTTCTGTGCAGTTCTGCAAACCTGCATTTTGGATCCTCACCTCTGTTTGTGACAGAATACTTTAACACTTCATGGACACAGCAGGAGATTTCAAATGGCGCCAAGCAGTATCAGCCCAGGGGCACATCATCAGTGAGCAGGCCCAGTAAATCAAGAAGCTCACCTCCCAGATGGCACTCCATGCCACCTTGTCAGCTCAGCCCACGCCACCGCACCGATTCTGCAGCCAACCTCACTGCATGCCTCGATAAATACTCTGGAGAGCCAGGAGAGCGTAAAGGCTTTATGCTTCGTTGCTCACTGTACTCTTAGAGTCATGGGGTCTCTGCATGTACCTCGACTGCACAGTCTATTAACCTCCTCAATGACAAGGATCTCGTTTGGGCTACAGCAGTATGGTGCCATGGACGGGGGGACATGACCTCATACAAACACTGTTCCTAACTATTATAATGTGTTTTTGATCACTCTCCTGGGGGTTAGGACATGGGTGAGCGTCTGTTAATGCTCAAACTATTTACTAGAGTGCAGCTGAGTTTTCGCAAACCTTGCAGGCGGCAATGGATGAAACGCTCATGGTGGGATTCCATCATGGGCTCAAAGCCGAATTACTCACTGAGCTGGTGCACAACAAAGACCAGATGCTCTTGACAAGTTGAGTGAGATCCTCCTCCTCAATGGTCTTCCCCTTCAAGCGTTAATGGCCTGCATAAGTTGGACTTCAGCCTCCAAAATTTCCTCGGTTGTGCAATTGCTGAGAAGCTCCAGATGGTACTGCAGCATCTCCTGAAGGTGTATGCCCTGGAGTGGACCCATCAGGTCCAGTCACCCACTGCAGGGAGTCAGTCATGTTCCAGGTGCTCCTTACTCACCTCTCAGATCTTTGTGGATGCAAACACATGACCCCCAAATCTATTCCAACACTGTACAGCACACAGTCAAGATCATCGGCTCCTAACCCCAAATATGTACAGCATATACTGTATATTGAAGAATGAGGCAATTGAGATCCCTGAATCCCTGGTTTACATGAACATTCTTCACGAGTACAGAACATTTCAAGAGGTTTTCAGTGCTCTCTTACCGCTCGGAGGGAACCACGCTTTCTCCCACAACAGGGCTACACCCTTTCCCAGAAATAGTTCCAAGCTATGGAGTAGTACATTGTGAAGTCCTCTTACAGGAGTACGTAGGCTCCTTCACATCTCCAGCTTCATCAAGATTCTTTTAATAGAAAAGAAAAGGGATGATCTTAAGCCCTGAATCAGTTACCAAGGACATCATGCTGGACTGACAAGAACTACGGTCCTCTCACATTCAAGTTCACCTGACTACGGATGCACGTACACACACACACACACACACACACACACACACACACACACACACACACACACACACTATAAATAGACTCTCAGAAGAACTCTATTTATTTTGCCATGTACCCCGATCAGCCATAACACTAACACCACTGCCAGGTGAATTAAACAACATCAAGTGTTAAGTATACAGCAATAAAACGGTGACATGGGCACCAAAGACTCAACAGCGCTCGCAGGGGCCAAAGGCCAACCCGTCGGATTCGATCCCACAGAAAAGTAAATACAGCACAAATCACTACGAAAGGGACCAGAAGACTCAGTGTACCACAGCCCGAGCAGGCAAAGAGCCCAAAGCCCAAGGCCCTTGACCCGGCCTCCAAAACTCCAGAGATCCCAATCCAATCAAGCACTATGGGATCCCCCGGACAAACAAGTCTGCTCCATGGAGGCCACATCCCACAACTCACATCAACCAAAGGATCCACTGCCAACATCCTGGTGCCAGACTCCACTGCACTCAAGGGGCAATAGCTGTGCAATGAGAACCCAAACCCTAGGTGGATCTAAGCTTAGTTTTAGCCAGTCTTTGCCAACCCTGTTCACATTTCCTGCTTCCTGCTGGTGACGTCATCCATAGCAACCTACCTTTATCTCATTTATAAAACTGAGCAGTTCAGAGATAAGGTAAGGTACTTGTGGGACCAGTAGTGATAGCTTTGGCTATGGTGGGATTTGAACTCATGACATTCCAAGCAGTCTTACAACATCTTACCACTGAACTACCGCAGCTCCACATAAACCAAGACTATCGAAAAATAAATGTACATGAAAGATGTTGGTGTTTAGAAAAGAAAAACATGCCGCCTTTGACTAGGTGAAGTTTTCTGCCAGGAAACATTTACGTATGGAAGGAGTCTCCAGTGTCAAAGCAGAGTGAAAGCAACAAGGTATTTAAAACAATCTTTGAGGCTGATTTGTGATGCACTAAAGGAGATTTGGCTTCAAAACCTGACAAAACGTCATCATCTTATTATACCACCAGATCATTAAATAACAGACGAGGAACGTTTTAGCCGTACAGTACAAACCTGCAGCTGCACAAATATATTTTTAAAAAAGATGATTTTGAGACGGAGCTCAAACATTTAAACATTATTGTACATTTCTGATAAAAATGTTTTTTGAGGTTAAAGAACTCTTGAAGGACGTGTTTAGTCATAGTAACTGTATTTGATATCATATTATTATGAGGTCTGGAGACTCATGCGGTCAATTTGCGAGCACCAATGAAACGAACCTGCGGGTCTTTGGACTGTGGGAGGAAACCGGAGTACCGGCGGAAACCCACCAAGCACGAGGGGAGAACATGCAAACTCCACACACAGAGCTGAGACAGGAATCGAACCCAGATCCTGGAGGTGCGGGGCCACAGTGCTAACCACTACACCCATTATTATTATTATTATTATTATTATTATCATTATTATGTCTCCTGTCTCCCTCTCTGAACATCTTGTCATGTCCCTGCTTCCTCTTCAGGCAGATTTCTTCCCGAATCGTGTGTGTGATGTGGCTCCGGCGGGGGGCCGGACTCGCTCCGCAGGCCGATAATTTGAGAACTATTTCAGTCGGTGTGTTTTTAGCCACGGCGTGTTGGACAGCAGCTGGCTGTCAGCGATCACACTGCTGTTTAACGCCTGGCGTTCTGCACTTAGTAACTCGCTCCTGTCACGGAGACAGCCACAGAAAGCATGTCTCACTGCACAGTGTCTCTGTTTCCCCGCTGTCTCACACTTCACCACTTCACTTCCTGGGTGTGTGCCGAGAGAGTTACGCAACATGTGAGACGGCTGGGAGTCGGGGCTCTGCAGAGTTCTGAGAGGAAACGCCAGGCTGCGTCGTGTTCGCCGCTCCTGTGTGTTTCAACGTTAATAATCTCAGCATCTGTCTTCTGCTTTTTGGCTCCATAAAACTATTTCTCTGCCTCTGTAGTTAAACCTGACTTTATAGAATCACTTATGGTAAAGTGACACACACACACACACACACACACACACACACACACACACACACACACACGCAGATGACTTCCCACAATGCATCGCACTGGCATAGTTTCCCACCAGCAGCATGACGATGAGGTTTCAGGTTCGTCTCATTAAATCCTCTTATTACACTGAGGAGCTCTAAATGACTTCATTTACATGTTTACAGCTGTTTACTCGGACGGTGAGAGAGGACATCACACACACACACACACACACACACACACACACACACACACACACACACACACACACACACACCTGCGTGCTCATCACGGCAAACACTCGCATCACAATCAGCGTCCATCTGTCTCTCTGATCTTCATCTGACCTCCAAAGGCCACAACTCACACCAACGTCCTCCTGTCTGTCTCTCTCTCTCTGTCTCTCTCTGTCTCTCTCCTTCTGTCTCTCTCTCTCTCCTTCTGTCTCTCTGTCTCTCTCTCTCTCTCTCTCTGTCTCTCTCTCCTTCTGTCTCTCTCTCTCTCTCTGTCTCTCTCTCTCTCTGTCTCTGTCTGTCTCTCTCTCTCCCTCTGTCTCTGTCTCTCTCTGTCTCTCTCTGTCTGTCTCTCTCTCTCTGTCTCTCTCTCTCTGTCTCTGTCTGTCTCTCTGTCTCTGTCTCTGTCTCTCGCTCTCCTTCATCTCTATCGTTCTCTCTATTCTTCCTTTCTTACTCCCTCCCTCCTTCCTGTCTCTCTCTCTCTCTTTCCTCTCCTAGTTTTTTTTCTTTCTTTTTATATCTTTGTGTCTATCCTGTCTTACGCTTTCATTCTCGTCTCTCTCAGCATCCCGTCATTCCTTTTCTTCTTGTTTCTCTCTTTGTCCTGTCTCTATCTCTTGTCTTCCCTCCTCTCTGTCTCTGTTCTTCTCCTCTTTCTGTTTTTCTTACCATTAATTTCTCTTTTTTTCTCTCTGTTCCACGTCTGACTCTCCCTCCATTTTTCTGCCTGTTTGACTTTGTCTCTCTGCTTTCAGTTCCCTTCTGTTTTTTTAAATTTATTTTTTAAACATATTTCTCAAACTCTGCTCCTTCTGCCCCCCCCCCCCCCCCCCCCACACACACACACTCAGTAATATGACGGGATTATTAATGCCGGTAATAAACACACAGTAATCAGGAACATCAGTAGCACAATCTAAATGTTAATGTCGTTTATCTTCTGCTCCATATGTTCTTCAGCTCCAAGGTCACTTCAAAGTCTAAGTCAGAGGTCGTGTTCTAGCTCAGTCTTTAACTCTGCCGTGGCGACTTCCTCTAACCTCTTACACGTCAGTCAGTTCCTGATTTGTTAAATCGTCGCTTCTTTAAGGGTCCATTGGATGTTTAAGATCATTTTATCCTCCTAAAGGGACACACTGCTGTAGGCTTCTGCAGAAACGCGTTACAGTTCCCACTGAGTGCAGAAGAACAGCAAAGGCCTTTAACTCTGGAACCCTTGGTGTCCCTTTGCGTAACAGGGAACCTGTAAAAGTGTTTCTCCGCTAGGAAGTGTTCCAGATAGAAGCTCCTAACAATTATTGTCTTTAAAGAATCTCATCGCTTCAAGGTTTTCTTTTGGCTCAAATGGAGTTTGAAAGTTACCTGAGATGTTGAACGTTACCGGGACTGGTCACATGACAGCGGATGGGGAGGAAGTGGTCTTGGTCACGGTTCGGGGCGAGCTTGCGGCGCTGGATCTCAGTGGCTCCTCCGACTCTGATATCTACCGTCTGCCTGGATTTAACCTCCAGCGTGTCCTCACACCACAAGGCTTTTGGCCTCCTCTCCATTTATAAGTGGATTTGGATAAAAGTATCATTCTAAATAAATAAACGTGACTGAGGAGCCGAGTTAAATAAATAGCGCTGGGCTCCGCCGAGGCCTCGCCGTCTCTGGGTTTA
>JAAGKR010004110.1:53300-65631 GCA_011419295.1 Clarias macrocephalus
CATAATTTTTTTAAAAATGCAAAAAAAAAAAATTTTAACATTTTTTTTTTTAAATAATAAAATTTTTTACATGCATGGTCACAAAAAAAAAAAAAAAAAAAAAAACTTTTTGATACTTTGGAGTGGCATTTATAATTATAGTTTATAGTAATTGACAGGGTGCAGTGGTTAGCACTGTTGCCTTGCACCTCCAGGGTCCGGGTTCGATTCCCGCCCAGGCTTGATTCCTGTCTCTGTGTACATGGAGTTTGCATGTTCTCCACGTGCTTGATGGGTTTCCTCCAGGTATTCCGGTTTCCTCCCACAGTCCTGCAGATTAGTAATTGACAGTAATTGGTGTTCCCAGATTGTCCGTAGCGTGTGAATGAGTGTGTGAGTGAATGTATGTGTGTGTATGTGTGCCCTGTGATGGATTGACACTCTGTCCAGGGTGTACCCCGCCTCGTGCCCTAAGTCTCCTGGGATAGGCTCCAGGCCCCTGCGACCCTGAATACAGGACAAAGCGGTATAGACGATGAGTGAGTGATTGACAGTTTTGAGTAATTGAGAGTACTTGTAAAAATACTACTTTGGGTCAGCACATGCATTCACTCCACTAGGTATAATATATATATATACTGTATACGGACCAAAAGTTTGGACACCCCTCCTCATTCAGTGAGTTTTCTTTCTTGTGTTCTTTCTTGTGTTCTTCAGCCCAAACGTGTCTCTTCTGCTTGTCGCCTGTCCTTAGCAGTGGTTTCCTAGCAGATCTTCTACCATGAAGGCCTGATTCACACATATCACATACAGTATAATAAAGACAATAATAATAATTAAAAAATCCGGTTTACACAATTTGTTTTAAATAAATAAATAAATAACAGAGTGGAAATAAAAAACCTGTTTCATTCTTTTAAAATAGATAAACTTTTGTGTATTAAAGCTGATTGTTTTAGTGCGGTTTCTTAACAGACATGTTTGACTAGTTTTGCTTTGCCGTGTATAATTTTCTGTTGGCAGTCTGGGAGAGAGTTTGAGGTTAAGAGAAGATGGACAGAGCAGACAGGCAGGTAGGAGGCGAGCCAGCTACCCTGACATGTCCTGCTGTGACCCAGCAGTGAGCTCAGACAGCCCATCACTTCACTGTCAGCCCTCCGACACCCGGCGCTCCAGCCCGTTAGCTGGGTTTTAGGAGGAGGAGGAGGAGGAGGAGGAGGAGGAGGAAGGGCCCCCTCACTGAGTGATCACTATGACCCACAGCACTGCACTGACCCACATGACCAGCACTTCACACTGCTCTTGAAGCCGGACACCGAGAGCTTCACCCCACAGTAGGAGGAGCTTTGTTTGGAGTTTTAAAAACGTTATAAAAATGCAAATATCTTTAGTCCGAAGCTCAGCCGAAGGGAGTTTCTACTACGTCAACTCATCACCTAGTAACCACCGAGTACTGAAACGTGTCATGGTGTCACTCGTTTGCACATTTGCACGTGCACTTTATGTTGTCTTTTTTTTTTTATAAAGGACTTACTGTAGATAGTTTTCTAAAGTGACATTAATTCATAATGTTAATCTGTCTTGTCTCAGCTAGTCAGGTATATTAGTTAGCTTAGCTAGTTTTTGCTAATTTATGTTGTTAATTTATGTTGCATGTATGTATCACCGTGGTCCTGGAGGAACGTTGTTTCATTTCACCGTGTACTGAACGTTTAAACGACAATAAAACCCGACTTGACTCGACTCGACAGCGGAGTAGTGTTTAGCACCCTGGCCTTGAACCTCCATGTCTGAGGGTTTGAGTCCCACCTGTGGGTCTGTGTGCATGGAGTTTGTGAATTTTCTCTGAATACTCACATTTGCATTTGGCAGACCCCCTTATCCAGAGCAACTAAGCAGTTGAGGGTTAAGGGCCTCGAACAAGAGCCCAACAGGGTTAGGGGTTTGGACCAGGGTCAGGATTCCGAACACTGAGACATGCAGATTAGGACAGATTGCCATTGTGTGTGTGTGTGTGTGTGTGTGTGTGTGTGTGTGTGTGTGTGTGTGTGTGTGTGCGCGCGCCCTGGGTGTACCCCTCCTAGTGCTGTGAGTTCCTTGTGCTCTCTGAAGGATTTTTGCTGATTGTCATGACTCGTACCACGTATTGAAGAATCTGATAGGCCAGGGATTTTCTGGTAATGTTTTAACCAACAATATGATTTGCTCTTTTTAGTTTATTGTTGATCAGAGCACACGGCCCAGTGCAGAGTATCATCATGACATTGCCCTGCGACCGCCGTCAGTCTTCAGTCAACAGCCTTCCGTATTATTTCTCCCCTAATGACTTTACTGTCCATATGATAATAAAGGGCACTGATTCTAAAGGTGAGATAATCTTCAATATTTCTTGTACCTGTCTTCACTCATTAGTGCATTTTATCACTGCATATGGCTGGCAGACTGGTGGAGGACCTCCTGCCGTCACCGCAGCAACTTTTCACCGCACGCATTGGCTCAAATCCACACTCGTACTGCAGCCAAACCCAACACACACTTTATGAAGAACATACCACAGGGCCTGAGTGTGAGACGTGTTTATATCGCTCCTGTTTAATGAGGATGTCGATGGAGAAGCAATAAGATGTTTTAAGAGATATTAAGAGATCATGACGGCATGATGAAGAAACTCTGAGAAGTTTAATGGACCAAGTGAGAAGTACAGTCAGCTGACGGAGAGGTGTAGCCTGATGGGTAGACAGTACGGGTAACTGAGTAGCACGACAGGCTAATTGAGAGGATAATGTTAAGTGAGAAGTAGACTTGAGAATTTAGTATAAACATGAAGTACAGTGTGCTGCCTGAGTTATATTGGGATGCCATGAAGTAAACTATTAGTAGGTAATCAGGTGTTATTATAAGGTTTAGTGGGCTGAGTATGGTGGGCTCACTGAGAAGTGAAGTTGGGTAGCTGTAGTGTGATCGATCTAAAATCAGTATAGCAGATTCACCCTATGAAGTATAGTAGTAACACTGGAATAATGATTAAAATGAATCCATTAATGTTCAGTAACTTCTTTATCGTGGTCGGGCTCGCGGTGAACCTGGAGCATCAAGTCTCCGCTGGAACACTGACGAGGAAAAAGACTACGACTGTGACGTTCGGAACCTTCTTGTGTGAACCCTTTTGCTCAATACTTATTAATCGCATTTCATAAATCGTTTAAGAATCAGCCTTTCCCCCACAACCCTCCCGTCCTTGTTTTGACTGCCGTGTGTCTTGTATGGATTATCAAACCCAGGATGAAAAGAGCGAGCAATCAGAATAAGTCACCAAGGCTGTTTTTTCTAATCGGCCTGATGGAAAGCGGCGTATCACTCTGATGGGAAAGCAGCGTTTTCTAAGAAAGGAGTCAGCAGCGGCTTGAGTTATTGTGAAGTGATGGACTACCGTAGACGGAAAGCAATCAAAGAGATAGCTCTGTGCATCTGCAAATTATCGCCACTTCTGCCACTGCTTCATCAGCGAGGGTGATGGTGATGGTCGCCTGCAGGCTTCACCTAGACACACACGCCTAGACATGGGTGTACACACACACACACACACACACACACACACACACTACCACAACAGAACAAAGCACTCAGAATTATTTGTGGAAATTAAATCTCTGCAGGAGAAGCCTCACTTGGCCGACTTTCTCCCACTCAGTAAAATTAAGGACATTTTTTTGTTCAGTGGAAATTGTATGTGAAGAAGTGGTCTGGGTTCCAGAATGAGGAGGAATTGGAAGCATGCAATAAGATAACTTGCCGTGTGTCCGCTGACGGACAGCGGTCAAGTCGACGATCACACCGCACAAGTGCAATATTACTAGAAATCATTCTTCCATCTGTTGAAATAATCACCAAAAGTACATAATGGATATATAATTTAAATCTAATTATGGTGGCGCGGGGGTGTAGTGATTCCCCTGTGGCATCGCACCTCCAGGATCGAGGGTTCAAGTCCCATCTCGGTGTCTCGGGGTACATGTTCTCCCCGTGCTTGGTGGGTTTCCTCCCACAGTCCAAAGACATGCAGGTTGGGCTAATTGGTGCTCCCAAATTGCCCGTAGCGTGCGTGTGTGTGTGCGTGTGTGTGTGTGTGTGTGCTTGTGTGCCCTGTGATGGGCTTAAACCCTGCCTGGTGTCGCAAGTCCCCAGACCATTATTACCATTTCTACACATCACTGGATTGGAATAATATTAATAATAATAATCAAATACCTATTGCAAACTTGTCAAATATATTAGAACTAATGAAAATAATAAAATTACAGAAACATTATCAAAATGCAGGATATATTGGAAAAATGATTCATAATTGACACTTGTGCATTTATTTCTTTATTTAACTGTTTTACTTTGCTAAACTATTTTCCCAGCGTTGGAGTAGAGTCGTCCAAACTTGTCAAAGACTTGGCAGGTGGTGAAGACGGTCTTGAACGGCTGGAAAAATGAAGAAGATTTGAGCATTAGAGTACGTTCAGACTCCACACAAACAAAAGATGATATTATTTAGCAAGATGATATGTAAGATAATATAATATCATGGCAAAAGACAAGTGTGTGTGTGTGTGTGTGTGTGTGTGTGTGTGTGTGTGTGTGTGTGTGTGTGTGTGATGTACATGTACAGTGCTGTTTTAAGTGTTCGGACACCATGTGCTGTGTGTTACAGTTCTGACTCAGTAGTTCTCTTCCATCTGACTGAAGAGTCGCGTTAATGAGAATCAGCTGCTTTAGAACAAACTCGCGGCAGGACGTTTACTGTCTGAAGACGTTTACTGTCTGAAGACGTTTACTGTCCACGTTTACTGTCCACCTCGACACACAAACGCCCAAAACATGGGAATTTATAAGTGAACTGTCAACTTCTTTGTCTGTACATGTCTCATGGAGCAGTGAAGCGGGCATGGACACCCGAGTACTGCGGATCGGATCCGGCCGGTTCTGAAGAATAAAAGACTTCATACTAGATACTGATTGTTTTAGAGCAATTTCACTGCATAAAATAACAAAATATTCTCATTATCCTGAGTGTCATTATTTAACAAAATATGTGAATGTTAATAAAACACCTTTGGTCTCAATTTATTTTGAATAAAAGTATCAGAGCCTACGTTTCTGCTAGAGACGTTTACATGTAAACATAAAAAAATTCTACAAAGGGGACAAAGAACATTTTATGTGTCTTTAAAGACAATAGGACGTTAAGTAACGGAGAAGTCTCTGGATGAAAACGTTTTGAAGGGGCAGAAGAGACAAAGGCACGAGAAGAGAAGAGAAGAGAAGAGAAGAGAAGAGAAGAGAAGAGAAGAGAAGAGGGGATGTTCAGACACGACTGCATGCAGAGAAGTCATTTAATGTGAAAGACATTTAGAGGAAACCCCACATACTGAATAATTTCATGCCGTTCACTGTTATGTACGTTTCTTTGCATTTAGACTGTTTTATTTCTATTTTCCTGTATATCATCACTTCGCCGTGGTTACGTGATCCGCTCGTCTGTGTGCTCCAACGTGATGCAGGGTGGAGCCGCCGCTGCTGTACGTACTGTAGATGTCCTCTTCATCATAGTCCTAACGGTTTATCCCGAGCTCAGTCAGCCTGTTAATGATGAATGCCAGCGCCACCACACACATCCTGACCTCTATTTTTGCAGCTCTGCAAAAAGTGTCAGGTATTTTTAGCTGGACTGGATTCAGCTCTTTACAAGTGGCCTAGTTGCTGTGTTCCTCTCCTTTTCATTAGATGAGCCCTAATGCTCGCCGACCCCCCCTAGAGGCAGAGATGCTCTAAAACCACTCCGACACGACTTGCCTGCCCGCTAAAGCTCAGGCCAAGCGACGAAAGTGGAGTTAAATTAGACAAGCAGGAGAAGAGCGGGAGGGAAGGGAGATGCTTTAATTATATATTTTGTTTAGACTAAAAAAAGATGAAGGACAAACTAATGTCATAGACTGGGGCTTTGACGATTTCCCTTCTCGCAGGCATGCGCGCGCTTGTCTGTCAGTCAGCGTCGGCCGGCGTGACAATCATCTTTGCGCCATGGCCTCGGGTAATGCTGCAGACGGCCGTCCTTGTAGACAGACACTGAGCACTGGCACTAATGACTACGGAGGAAACGCAAGTGGACGCCGTCTAAAAGGCGTTAAAAAAAAGTGAACATTTCCATAGGAGTGTTTCACTAACAGGCTGCGTATCAGAGTAAAAACTTGAATGAGCCACATTGAACATTGCTCCTGTGATGCAGGGCTGGATGATGACATGAAGAAGGAAAGTTGCATTGAGGTGAAGAGGTCACATGGCCCGGGTCAGCTCGAGAGAAGACATTCATGTAGAGTTCATGTACTGCACACAGTGAACCCGAATAAGTTGGCAAAACTCCAACAATATGATCTAATCAGTGACATCAAATGTTTTTCAGTGATGATGTTTCCAGTTGTGAGTAAACAGAACGATGAGTGTTTGAGTTTGTTCTCCTCATTCATATGAATCGTTCTTTACTTGCATTATTGAGTCGACGAACTCGTACTATTTAATAGCAATTATATATTTATTTTTTAGTTGTTGCAAATCAAATAACTTGTTGTCGGTCTTTGGGCTGCTCCCGGCGATGGGTCGCCCCAGCAGACGATCCGGTCCGCACACGAGCTCGGCACAGGTTTTACACCAGACGCCCTTCCTGACGCGACCCTCACATCGACAGTTACTGTTACTGAAGCACTTACGGTTACGTAAAATATCACATTTGTTCAGCTAACTTGAAAAGTCTCATTTCTACAAACTCATGAATACCAAAAAGCTCTAAACACTCATCAAGGTCTATTAATGTGAACTGGTTGTAATTATTTAAGTTATCAGCACTCAGTACGTTTAAATACTTTGAGCTTTCGGGTTTAGAGTGCGGATTGTACAGGGGTCTGAAAAGTCGGGAACTAATGAGACTTAAACTACGGTCCGTGTCTTTAACTGGTATTGTGCTGTTTGCAGGATGTGCTCTACATGTCCGCTCTTCTGTCCGTGTCCTGTAGAGTTTGCTCGATGTATTCTTGTCGTATTCGAGAACATCCGTAGGTCTGTAGGAAATACCCGCAGTGTGTTCGTTAACTGATGTGGAGGGTCAGTTCATTAATTTGACTCATTGCATTCATTCCTTAAACACTATAATTATTGTACAGTAATTAGTAAAATACTCATTAATATTAAGACCCATGAAGATTAAACTGGATTTGACCGGTCTGGAGTTAGTTTGTCCTCTCTGCACTAGTGTGTTTAAGAGCTACTTAACCACGGCTTCAATCCGAACACTTTTATTTCACCTGCTGACGGCGTCTTTAACGCAGCAAACAGATGCAGCCACTAAAGTACTGAGATGGAATTATTTGCTTCACCATTCAGTGGCATGGACGCATTCTTTTCTGTTCTTTCTTTTTTTTTTCCCTCTCCCTGAAACCAATTAGCGGACTAGCACTTGTAGTGCAGAATGTAGGTCACAATCGAGTAATAAAAAAGTATTGACTTTTCTCTGAATGTAAGCAGTGTGAAAGGGGTGCCGCGGCCTTGTCGTACATGAAAAGAGCTCCATTAATTTCACTTATTTCAAGAAAGGACCCTGTCAAGTCCTAATGCATCCAATGCACTTTCCGCAGACCGACACGCTGACATCTCGCCGGCCCGCAGCCCAAACGAGTTTACATTATGTTCGCTAGCGAGAAGTTGATGGTGTAATTCCCAGCTGAAAAGGCAGAGGACTCTTTCATACCTCGCTGCTCCTTGTTCCAGCTGAAGCCGCTGCAGCTCTTTACTACGTGAAGTTTGAGCAAACGCAGATGACGCTTTGGCTTATTTCGAGTTTATAAACACATTTATGGCGTATCAAGCACCTGAGCAGAGGTGGGTTAAATAAGAAGCTCAGCCTGTACATAAGGCATAAGTTTTTGTTAATTAAATAGTAACTGTCTATTATTATTATTATTAGTAGTAGTAGTAGTAGGTGTAGGTGTAGGTGTAGGTTCTCTATAGCATTGATTTAGTCTCAAAAAGTGTTAAAGCATTAGTGCAAAGTGAAAAAGGCTTTAGAGTTTATTATATCTTGGAATAACATCTTTAAATGAAAATTTGAAAATAAATGATGTAGTTTTCCGTTATGTTTCCAGAACATAAAAGCTAAAAAAAAAAAAAAAAAACAGTTTATCTGTGTTGTGATGTTATAACTGAGTGAACCACAATTCAGAATAATAATTTTGCTTTTTAGGACCTTTATGCTACAAAACACAAGTAGGAGTGGAGAATAAAACAGTAAATATTATCCAAATATGCATGAAACATAAACCACGTCTCCTTCTGGACCTTTTCATGCAGCTAATATGAAATTTATTTTAACTGCATGAAAGGAAAAAAATTCAAAAAACATTTTTAACCGCGATTTCCTGCAGAAAGTCTTACGATGCCGCTGTACGCTGGGAGAGGATCCCGGATCTACAGGCAAAAAACAATCAGGGCCAGACTGATATAAAAAGAAGAAGCCCTTTATGGTATATGGTAATCAGTCCAAGCCCACGATGGCAATGCATAATAATTCGGCTTTATTCAGATGCTTGATGAAATATGCATCCCACATACCGAAGTGCTATTTTATCATCCTATGTTATTTATTTATCTCTCTCATGAAAGTGGAGAAACAACTTTAGGCTGAGGAGTGAGAGAAGAAAACTGAACAACATTTAAATCTCAGCTGAAAGAAAACAAAATGTAATCCTACAGTATGTAGTAGCCAAAACCTGGGTGAGACACGAGGTCGCCGCAGGGCGGCACACACGATGCGAGCCTCAAACCTGAGTCCTGTGTATGCATGACGTCATTCTCTACACTATTCCTTAACACTTTAGGGGTTTTTGTACAATTATGTATCCAGATCAACTGAACTCGCAGGCTATGCTGTTAAACCTTAGCCCATGCTGGATGTGGCGCTTCTCGTCTAATCCTACTCTTTCAGCAGGGTTTAGTGTTTTCATTCGTCTCCAACGTTCCTCATAACCGTAATTTAAAAATGTAAAGGGGTGCTGCTCCTTCGTGCAGGTGCTTCTGCTTAATCCGACTCATTTCTCAATGTCATATTCAGCTGAGACTTAACAGGATGAAAATGAAAAACCAAAAGCGCAGGAACCTATTGATCGTGTTGGTGTTTTTAACGTCCTGCACCGGTTATGTTTTTAGGCGATTTAATGATAATGTTACTCTGCAAAACCGCATGAATTCTGTGAATACTGTATCACAAATAAGCATCTCAATAATACAGCCGTATCTGCTGTGTGCTTAATACTCATGTTGCACATTGTTCATTACGTTATTAACTGCTGTGATTAAAGGCTCGTCTCCCTGCATTAATCTGATTAGAAGTGCAACAGCAGCTAGCTTTGATAAACCCAGTGTAAAGTCGTCTGCACAGGCGCGCACAAGCTGCTGCACATCTGGGTGTGTGTGTGTGTGTGTGTGTGTGTGTGTGTGTGTGTGTGAGTAAGAGAGCGAGGGAGAGTTTACTACTTTCATACACCCTTCAGATTACATCTACATCATTCTTTTCTTTCTTCTTTTTTAAACAAAGTAATCACATGTTCATTTCCATTCTGTTGTTTGTTTACTTCCATTCCTCAGACATGACAGGCTTCATTTTGCATTGTGAGTGTTTGAAGGCTGAGATCCGGCGCCCGCGTGGAGAACGTACAGCAAAGCAGAGCCGGAAGACAGGAGTGTATTGGTTCAGTGGAGCATAACTATTGAAGAGAGCGTGCGGGCTGGAAGGGCGAGGCTCCGGCTCTCACTTCATACAAAGATGCTTTTGAAAGTTCTTATCTTTGATTTCTGTATGTGCTGGAAAGACACTGATCACAAACTGTATTATTATTATTATTGTTATTGTTATTGTTATTATTATTTTCTGGATGTAGTCAGCGTTTGAGTTCTCCAGTGAAGAATATGTTGAGCCTGTCCAGGACTAAACACATAATAATGCAGGCTGTTGCACTCAGAGAATAATCTGCACTGACACACCTGTGTGTGTGTGTGTGTGTGTGTGTGTGTGTGTGTGTGTGTGTGTGTGTGTGTGTGAGAACTATACACACCTGTACACGCCCTCATTCACCAACATCACTCACACACTACAGGAACTCGGCGGAAGTGTTTACTCTCAGGACTCTGTTCTGTTATTCTGTACTGTTATTAAAAGTCCCACTTCGACTCTAAATGCCACTTGCATTTATTACAACTGATTCAAAGTCAAACTGATGTTCAGTTCTAAATATTAAAAGGCATCAAGGCTGTGTTTAAATGCTTCAAGTTGTGCGTCATGGACATCATTTGTATGCGGAACAATAAAAAGGAAATTCTGACATGATGGACGAAGGCGCAGTGTTAACTGATACACACATAACAGAGAGAACAGAAAGAGACGTGTCCAGAGGATTGTTTATTACATGGCAAATGAAGGGGTTGGGAAATTTTATCACCCTATAAAACAGTTACAGTGAATCACCCAGAGCGTCTTGGTCACTAATGTAGCCTAGACTGATGTGTGTGTGTGTGTGTGTGTGTGTGTGTGTGTGTGTGTGTGTGTGTGTGTGTGTGTGTGTGTGTGTGTGTGTGTGTAGGGTTAAAACCCAGCCACTATTAGCTTTGTTCAAAAAAAAGCAGGCATTTCTTTTCCTTTATAATGAGCACAGTTCCCATTTAAACATGCCTCATACATCAATCACATCATTGCTATAAATCCTCCCGCTTATACCCGCCTGAGCGCGGCGTAGCGGCCGAGACACGGAACGGAAAATGCAATTACTAAAGCAACATTCAAAAAGCCAGCGAGGAAAAATGCGCATACGGGGCTTTCGCTACCGAGATGTATCAGTTTAAAAGCGTGATTGATGAAAGTCTAATACGAGGTGATGGTGAGGGTTTGGCGGCGAGGCGCGGCCGCTGTCTGCACTTCATTAGGCTCTGTAATTAGCTAGTGCTAGTGGTGCTGATGCAAAGCTCAAAACACACGCTCTGGCCACGCAAAGGGCAGCCTGATGAAGGGCCGTCCTCATCAAAGGGGGTGTTAACTAATGTGCTAATTAAGGAGTACGCATCACCCGTCAGCCTCACCACCTGGACTTTCACCAGGCATCGGCGGCGGCCCGCGACATCACCAGAAGATTCCACCGCATACTGTACCCTATTAAGATCTATACAGCAATACACGACCCACATTATCTTTAGCAAGGAATTAATTTGTCTGTTCACACAAATAAAACCTTTCCAAAGTTCTGTATGTATGTGAGCGGGCCCGAGCCGCCTGCCATCTTCACACCAGCTCCTTCTAACTTTGAAATTGAGATAAATCACCGCGCGCTGCTTCCTGGGTAAAGGCGTGTTAATCTCGGCACATCGCGGCGTGCCATTTTAAGGAGGACTGGAAGAGGAAGGAAGAAATGTAGAGGAAGAACAAAAGATTATGGGTATAATTTAATCACAAATGCACCTGAAAATAACCATATCCATCATTATCTTCTCATGAGCCGATGTGAGGGAGAAAGGAATGAGGCCATGTGGAAATTCATTATTAAGACAGGTCTGTGTGCGGCGCATATCTCACCGCTGAGCGGCAACCGCAGGCAAATATGGCACATTTATCAAACCACAGACAAATGACACTGGGTTACTAGTTAGACAGTGTAATAAGTGCCATTTAATTTCCTCTTTAGAATCAATTTACGGTCAGGATTGCCATCAGGGGACGAAAGGCTTTTCCCGTGAGAGTTAAAGAGCTAGAAATACTTCTGCATATGAATAGCTCGGTGCGGTCCGATTAAGACAAGAGTACAACATGATGTGGAACGTGAACCTACGTGAAGCTACTGCAGTAATGCGACGACGCTGTGAACGCATGTGAAGGTGAAACTCCTCTTAACTACATACAGGACAATCCTCAGTAAGACGTTCCAGAGAGTTTCTGTCGCACGGCTACGACCCAAAGTCTTTTAAAAATGTAAAGTGATATTTATAGTGACGTCGACCGCAGGCGCTTCAGAATCCAGATGTTTCACAGCACACACGCACTACATCATCCTATCTTCATTCCTTTCAACATTTCTTCATTTCTGCATCAAATCTTTGTAAAAAATCTCCCGCCAACCCAAAGGCAGCCACTTGCCTCTGTAACGAGTGTGAACCTTGTACACGTCATTAAAAGTACAAAATTTACAGGATGTGTGATTAAGTTTTGGAATTATTAGTTAACTATTAATATCACTCATTAATTAATTATTAGTTAACTATTAATATCACTCATTAA